>OMPJ01020718.1:0-19953 GCA_900312935.1 Carapus acus
GCAATGCTAGCCATCAACTAACAGCAGTAAAGGACATCCAAACACAGGTTTAACTTCGTGGGGAATAACGACATAAGCCCTTTATAGAAATAAGAAACCATTTCAGGCATGCATTTTCAGTGGATAAGAGCTCAGAAACTCACCAATGAGACAAGTTCATATACTCCTACTTCAACTAAATATTATGACGTTGCGAATTGAAACGGATTTCAGTTGTCGCAGTCCCACCGTAGGAGGCGCAGAACTCAATTTGACGCTCTACTTTAAATGTTCAATAATTCTGATCAGACTCAGAGAGCGAGGTTATGCTACGGTTAACAACTCTTCGGAATGAGTAATTGCTGCATCTACTAGCAGAAAATTCGAAGGATTCCGAATCGTTTGAAGGCGCAGAGCAGCACTTGCTGTGTGCGCAACATGAGCCTTCCGGATATATATGATACAAAAATTGCACGCCAACAGTGTGCGCATTGTCGTGGTGCAATGTTGTTGGAGACAACAACTGTACGATACACAACAGAACAACAGGGTTGGCTAGCTGACGATAACAGACCCCGCAACACGGCTCGAACATTTGTCTAAACCTCTGTGTGTTTGCAGTATGCTTTAAGACAGCACTATTTTGCAAAAATATATGTCCAACGAGGTGTTTTTTGTTTGTTTGACTAGTTAGTTGGTTTTTAGCAACATTTCACTGCAGTGAGTACCACAGTAAAGGCTAACCAAGTGGTAGCAATCGGCCACGTTCCGAGCCAGGGCCGTGAACGTAGGAGCTAGCAGCTATATTGCAAACAAGTCGCTGACCAGCTTTTGCACTGGACCGACCAGATATTTGTCACTCACCGCCAACAGCAGCGTTAGGCCTTGGGGATGGGACGTTCTGAAAGGGTGTGACATGAATGGACCAGTGTAGAAACATCTGTCCACTTAGAGCCACACAGCGTCGTGGAGTATCAGCTCCACTGACAGCGACGACGACGATGTACGGCGACTGAGGGAAGCAGCTGCTGTAGGGAGGCCAGGACTCACTTAGCGTGTCTACTGGGAGCATGCGCAATCATGTCGATTGACATGACTTGCCGCCTTGTCAACCTCGTTTTTGTTGTTAAATTTTCGACACTAAGAGGGAAAGTCACATTCTGTCCTGGGAAAGAATTACGTCCCCCCATTTGACACAACAGGAAAATGTTATTAAGCCGTGCCGACGAACAATGATACAGTTTGGTCACAACCCAACAGTTTTATCATCCGATCCCGTGGCATGTAAGCAGGCAGGCAGACAGGCAGGTAGGTCGGCACTTTTATTTTTCTGTTCAGATCTTCCAGAACATTAAAGGCCCCAGCTGCTCAGAGTCACACAGAGGGTAGAAGATGACTAAAATATGCAATACATGAAAGGCAATGAGAATGAACAAATTTACTAACAATATACAATTTACAACATACTAAGGAACTAACTAACTAGCAATATACAATTACAACATACAACATTTCTGTGCTCATCAATAAGATAGAAGATAATAAATCCACAGCCCTGAGCCTGAGGGTGCAGTTATTTGGACACTATCCATCATGTGTCTGTTTATTGATATTTATTGGTGGTTTAATGGTGTTGGGGTACCCGTCTTATCTGTTGTTTACTAATGAAACACAACACATTTTGCTTTATTTTAGCATACGTCATTGACATAGAATTCACCTCCACTTTCTAGATTCTCCTCCACTTCACAATACATGACAATGCCATCTGCAAATAATCTTTTTCCAGCATTCTTGATGTTTAACTCCTATATGAGCATGCCACGCAGAGTGACGACAGTCTGTGTGGTGGCTACTATGACTTTGTCTATAAATAAGGAACAATAGACTGACCTTAATCCAATAACCCTAACCCTTACTGATTACTCCCAGTGCATACCCCAGTATGCTTTCATCATCAAAGTGGTGGAGTTCATATGTTTTGACTTCTTAAAAAAAAAACTTGCCAGTATTGCATAACTACAATATAATGTCTTTGTCATCTGTTCATACGCTCTCAAGACCACCTTTGAATTTCTTTCATTGAAATGGATGGATCCCTCATAAAAATGACCATGTCCTTGTGACCATAGTTCGCACAGCTAGGCAATGAGGCAACACCAAAGCAGTGTTCTGTCATCTGGTAGATTGATGGTGCTGACTTCAAGTCTCTGTTGTCAATGATGAAATCTTGAATTCTTCTGATGTTCTACTCTCACCTAACACTGATGCAACATGCATTGAATATGACACATAATTGCGACTGCACTCTTGCAGTGGTGACAGAGTACACCTGTCATGGAATTCATCTCTCGACCAGCAGGTAATGATTTCATGCCATTGCTGTACAGTTAAACACTACTTGTGTAGCCAATTTTACAGCACTGTAAGTCATAATCAAATTTCAGTGTCAGTGATTCGAAGTCAGTCTGCGTCGTCTTTGATTCAACCAAAAGCACTGTAATTTAATGTGACTTTCCCAAGAATAACGGAATACCGTTACATAATGGCCGTAAAATACAAACGAATCTTTTATTCAATTTCGTTCCCTGCGGCCTCAGTTATCGACCGTGCATGCTAAATGTACCTGCGTGGTGCACATGCACTTTCCTACGAAAAGTTCGGCATTACCAGCTTGTACCTGTGTGTAGAAAAGTGTGTAAATTTAAGTTCAACTCTGACCATGCGCAATCATGACATCCAGTGGTAGAACAGTGAAACTACTAATGGGACCCACTCATGGGTGTCATGCAATCTCAAAATTCACAAAAGTTCCCTGTTTCCTTCATCAATGCTCTCTCAATTAGAAGCAGATGTGTCGGATACTTGATTTGACAAGCTATAAAAAACAGCAGTGGCAGGACCCAATGAAAAGACTTTGAAATACAAGCATCAAGGCCTGGCTTGCGCTGCTTGAGGACCTGGAGAATCGTGTGCTACGCAGTGAGCGAGTTTTCAAAGACCGTGCAGATGTGTTTGCCAAGAGCACCGAGTCCCTCCTCAGCAGGTACAGCTCCCCTAAACTTATATTGATGGATCCACGCCATGATCTACAGTACATCCTATGTTGAAGCAGGAGACAAAACGCTACAAAGTGATCCAGTGCACAGTCAGGTTGTGTTCTTGGCAAACGGGACATTTCAATGGGAGATCTGAGACATATGTCGCATCTCACAGCAAATTGTTAGCACAGCCATGCCCGCTGTGTTGGAGGCAATCATTTCTTTAGTCCTGAATTACACCCATTTCCTGTGTGGACGCAATTAATAAGTGGAGATTAAGCAGGGATTTTATGCCATCGCCAGATTTCCTCACATTATCGGAGCCATAGAATGCACATGTCACTCTACAAGCACCATCATATCATGAATTTTATTACGTGAACAGAAAAGGGATTCATTCCATGAACACACAAATAACCTGCAATACAAATATGTCTCTGTTGAATGTGTTGCCCAGTGGTCCGGAGGAACACATGACTTGTTTATTCTGCGAAGCAGCTAAGTGGGTGAGCGCCTCCAAACAGGTGCTGTTGAAAATAGCTGGCACATTGGTGTGCAACAGTGTTTCGAAAGTATCTCTAGAGCGTATGGTTTATCAAAACATCTTCATAGGTGATTGGGATACCCACTGAAGTCACCCACTGACCCCCGCAGCCAACCAGAGAACCCTGCAGTACAACCGGGCCCATGCATGCTTGAGAGCGGTAGTGGAATGCACGATTGGCCTGCTGAAGGGCAGATGCCTGTGCCTGTCCTGCACGAGGGGGATGCTTCTGTGTAAACCAGAGAGAGTGCACAACGTCATCTTAGCCTGTTGTGTGCCGCACAACTTGGCCATTAGTCACGTCAAGTCGAGTCAGTTTAATTTGTATAGCGTCAAATCATAACAGCAGTTATCTTAATGCGGTTTGGACTAAAATTTTTGGACGAAATTTCACATCATTGTTTTTCATGGTAATGCACAATATAAATTGAAGTAATGATGCAACACTCCAGTCCACTTTTACCTTACCTCCCTGTGACTGGGAGATAGTTTTGTTGAGAGAGTGGCTCGTTTCCCCCAGACATGATGTCGCGTAAGGCCTTGTCACCGATAATGTTTGCAATGCAGTCACTCATCAGTGTCATCTGGATGTTCGCCTGTCCTCCTCCAATTGAGGACATTTCTAGTTTGTGTGCTGCAACACGCTTTTTAGCTGCAAGTTTGAGGACAAACCATTTTTAAAATTTCTGGCACCAATCTTCCGTCCATGGCTGTTGCCACCTCTTCCCACGCTACAGTTTTGCTTTTGGAGGTCATACTTGCACATAGCGTCCCAAACAATTATTTTTGGCTGTTCTCTATCTCTCTGACTAGCACCTCAATCTCTGGGTCTTTGCTCTCTTTTCCATGTTACCGGTTTGGAGGAGGATATCCAGAGAAGCATTAATGAAGGGATTGTTCCTACCATATGTGGTCAATTGAAGGCATTTCTTTATGTAAATGACCCAAAACATGTACGAACAAGGCAGTTACGCAAAGGTGACATTCATCATCAACGATTCCTTACTTGTGTTTGTGCCATCCTGTCTCTGCATGTTTAGTGATGCAGATTTTTTTGGTGCTTTTTGATAGTTCGCACGATCGAAAATAGAACCTTTAGAAATGAATGAATGTATAACAGCTCATTGCTGTAAATGTATTTTTTATTGTTATTGCTCTATGTGCTAATGTCTAATGTGCTAACCTTCATTCTCTTAGTCCTGAGATGGGAAGGCTTCCATGACTTCTCTTTTGTTTGAGCCAATCTTTTTGTGGTGTTACGTCCCAAGCTAGAGGACCCCAGAGGCAACATAAAGAGTTAACACCTTGATCAATCAACAAATCATTTTAATCACTTTAAACTACAAAAACGTGTGTTGTTCGGCTTCAGGGAGGGGAGGTCCAAAACAACAAACAAAAGGGCACTCGAAAATAAACCAAACTGACCTATCCCATGTAAATCGTCAAACAAAACAACAATCTCCTTTCCCTCCCTACTCATTACCAGGAGAAAACGATTAATTCAAAAAAGGCCTCCATCCCCACAGCAACCTGACATCCGTGTTCAATGATAGCCAAACACAGTATCTCACAAGCTCTTATAACAAAGTAGGCAAACGGCTGCAACACATAGCGAAGGCGATTCAACAGCGTGCTCAGGAGCGGCAATGAGTTGGAGCCAGCAAGAGGGCAGCTGATGTCTGTCCTCCCCTCTAATTGGCCAATCATGGCTCCACACCTGCAACTGAACAGTAAAAAAGAACACAAAGACACCTTGGTGGACAACACCACCCATTGCCCAGGAGAAAACATAACCTGATGACTCGTAGTCACAACAGTAGACGAATGTTAGAGTCTGACAGTACATCTTGCATCCTCTTGAGCAGGTCCACCGCTGCGTCAACAGCAGAGAGAGACTTTAAGCTGTCGGCCACGTAGAAGTTTCGGTCGACAAACTGCTCGACATCTGGCTCTGTGTCCTGTACAGATTGCCTTAGACAATATGTGGCAACTGCTGGGGAGGGACTACTTCCGAAAACATGAACCCTCTTCCGGAATTACATAATGTCTTTTGCCAGGATGTTGTCCCTAAACCACAGAATCCTCAGAATGTTACGATCTCACTGTCTGACAAGGAAGCATTGGTATATCTGCTGAGTGTCTGCTATTATAGCCACGGATTACTTGCACAATCAGATGACTCCAAGGAGGGCTTTGTCACACTCTCAACCTTGTTTTAAATGACAGCATTGACACAGAGAACCTTGTGGTCTTCCCTCATAATCTTATTCTTTCATACCTCAAAGAAGTCCTTCCCTTAATAGGAACACCTGTACTTAACATAATTCATATACCTTAATTGACTAGCTACGAACCACAGTCTTTCAAAGTTAATGTAATCAAACCTCTTCTTAAAAAACACACCGTTAATCCAGGGATTTGGCCTTCATTTCCTCTCCAAGATCCTGGACAAAGTTGTCGCCAAACAGTTATGCGACTACCTGCAGAGCAATAGTTTATTCGAGGAATTTCAGTCAGGTTTCAGAATGCATCATAGCACTGAGAGGGCACTGGTTAAGGTCACAAATGATCTCCTGACCGCGTCAGATAAAGGTCTTGCTTCTGTGCTTATGCTATAGCCCACAGGTGTCAAACTCACGGCCCGGGGGCCAAATGCGGCCCGCTGCACCTTTTAATGTGGCCCTTGAGTACTTGAGTGATTGGCTGACCCCCATTTAAACATGCATTGAGCCAAAAACTACATCTCCCAAAATGCACATTGATCTTGTCACTGTCACAGGTGTAAACGTTAATGTTAATGTTAACATGAGATATTTCTACATGAATAGTCACATTTTACATTAAATTACATTTATATCTTCTTAAGATTGCCATTGACATCTGGTCCTTTAGGGGCCACCGCCATGCTGATGTGGCCTTCGGTGAAAATGAGTGTGACACCCCTGCCCTAAACCCTTCCCCACAACAGTTTGCTTTCATTAGTCAACACTACTGGTTTTGCACCTTCAAAAGGTAGGCCCTACATGCAGTTGTCACAATTCTATGAGAAACACCAAACAGACACAAATCTGTGGCAGAAGAAGGAAATGAACTGCGCACAATGTCAAAAATGAAATGAACTGAGGGAAATAAAGTGGAGAGTGCAATTCCCCAGGTTTGCCTTTCTGCTGCCTCAGCGGGACTCGTTCAGTATTTCTATCAATGACCTGGAGAAGTTTCTGAGCAATGAAATGATGAGCAGCTGCAGGGCAGCGATGAGTGTTGGTGAAAACAAATAATATCCAACATTGCATAAGGCCATAGTGTTCAAGATGATACGGGACTGAAATTACTGGATGCTGTTTGTAAAGGTGGTGGTAACTTTTGTGCATGTTTTTGTATCATTCAGTACGATCCCTTCATCAGTACACAGAACCCCAACATTTAAATGTTATGTGGGATTTTGCCTCTTTAATCATCTATAGAAAAGGTTGACTTAACCCTTAGATTCATAGATGGGGTCAAAAATGATCCCAGGCCCCGGGGGTTGTTTTTCCCAAAAAATCTTTATGAAGAAAAATTGTAATACATTAATATTCCAGATATTCCTCATCAAACATGTTTGTGACATGAAGCAATATTTTTCTTTATTTACGTTTTCAATCATTTTGAGTAAAGTGTGGATATGGATGTAAATATAAGCATTGTATGTATAAAGATTATGTGTTTATGTAAATGTAACATTTCCATCTGTTGTTGATAATTCATCCTTCCACAGCATATCACTACAAAGACAGACGGGGAGTAACTCACAGGGAGGTCGGCATAAAAGTAGTGCTTCCTGTCAAAAAGTGACTTTCTGTTTATGGTGCAGTTGAGAGCCAGGCCTGTCATCACAGCTGCCTCCACACATCGCCTGTTCAGCACCTGAGGACAAACAAGGGCAGAACCAGAACATTAACCTAGTGACAAAAAATATGGCTATACTGCCAACTTTGTTTATGTTGAGGTCTGGACGCACGGTATGACTCACCGGTAATGTTCCAGGTAAGGAGGCGTCAAAAAAGGACACCAGAGAGTTTGGAGGTGCAGAAAAACGCACCGCAGAGCCAGAGAACAATTTGGTGCGGGAGTGGATCTGAGCATGGATCTCCAAACCTACCACGCCTACAAGCTCCTGGGGGGCACTGAGGGACGCAGAGCAAAGAGCAAGCAGAGTGGAAGAGGGGGGAGGAATGTAATGTAAAGGAAAGTAAAGGAGAAGAGAAGAGAAGAGAAGAGAAGAGAAGAGAAGAGAAGAAAGGGGATGAAATGGGAGGAGAGGAGAGGACAGCAGGTACATTAGTATTCTTTACATAACATACTGACATCACACAGTTTATCAAGCATGTTGCCACTCTGACATCATCGGATTGATGTTGCCAGAGGGCTACAACATTAACATGTTTGCCACAATACCGCCTGTTATCTTCCTTCAACGCTTGAGTTCCGATTTATTCATCTATAAACCCTGGTAGTGGATTTCCGGGGATGTTTTAAAGACTGCAAATCTTCAAGGTCAGTAAGAAAATTTTAAATGTCAAATGTTTCATTGCGCGTTTCATATCACAATACAGATAGTACCCACAGTTGTACGCCGAATAGCGATAACAGAAATTTTGTTTGCAGGTCAACAGTCTACATCGGTGACAGCTTAGGACCGTTGTTGGCAGTACAAGTACGACTTTTACCGACCTTTTCTCTTTGTGGCGTGCCTGTGCCTTGCATTGTGAGCTCGACGTAGATATTAGTCTGATTACGCGCGGATGGCACAGAGCCTGAGGATAAAATATGATTATCTGTTTATATACACCAAGCAAGGCACTTGCGGATGCCCTGGAAGCAGCCATGCTGTCTTCTTACCCGACAACGTCTGGGAGATGTAGTTTTCTACAGCAGAATTTCACTTACAGATCGTTTGCCGAACTACAACTTCCAGCTTCCCGCCAGTTCCCTGTTTTATTTTTCCGGTGCGTCACTTCCGTTTGTACAACTTGGCGGGAGCTGGCCGCATGGTAGTGGACAACTTGCGTCGTGTATTAGGCGAATTTGTACCTTTGGACGCCGTTTCAACGCTCATCTTCAAATGGCTTTGAACGGAGAGAAAGTGCCTCATCTGAATGGGGACGTGCCATCGCTCCTCTCAGCCAGCAGCAATGCAGCGGCGACAACTTCTCACTCAGCTACCGTGAACGGGACCTCTTGCTCCAAGACGGCAGGGGAAGCCTCAGGAGGCCCGCAGCGTTTCACCTTCAGCGCCTCGCCCACCATGGAGGACATTCGACGCCTGCAGGCGGAGTTTACGGACGAACGCGACTGGAATCAGTTCCACCAACCTCGCAACCTGCTCCTGGCGATGGTCGGGGAAGTGGGAGAGGTGGCGGAGCTGTTTCAGTGGAAGGGGGAAACGGCCGAGGGGCTGCCGGGCTGGAGCGACGCGGAGCGGGAGCAGCTCGCCCACGAACTCAGCGACGTGTTGATCTACCTGCTGGAGCTGGCCGAGAAATGCCGCGTCGACTTGCCACAAGCTGTACTGCGGAAGATGGCCCTGAACAAGCTGAAGTACCCGGCCAGCAAAGTACACGGCTCCGCTAAGAAGTACACGGAGTACACTGACTGAGTACATGGAGTGCACGAACTGAGTAGTGTGTTTGGATTGACACACATGGAGCTGCTACACACAACTACATAACTTGGTGTTTATTCATGCTTTTAGTTACAAGTTGAGTCCCTTCTTAACGTCTCGTTTTTCTTCTCGTTTTTAGTAAGTAACTCAATTGGACCGTTAGTCCTTAACGTCGTTGTCAGTTTTATGCCATTTTATGCAGAGTGTGACTCATTCGAGATTCTGGATTGTGTACAGAAAATGCAAGTTATGTAACGACCTGTGTATGTAGGGCAGGCATTGCTCAAAATAACATGTTTTTCATTGCACCTTCAGTGGGTTTCTGGGAGTGGTTAGGAATGTTGTTGCCTCTCCAGGCAGGTGAGGACCTGACAAAGAACAGAATGCTTTCGACAAGTTTTTGATTTTCTCAGTTTCACGATGCTTCCCCCCCCCACACCTGTCTGAGTACTGTGCCATTTTCCCCCCGAAGTAAAAATTGCTTTTACTTTTTTCGGTGTCTGTCCTTGTCTGTTGAAAATCACCCCTCCCACCTGAGGTGACAGGTATCCTCTTACTTGCTCTCAAAAGTTTTAAAAAATGGTTGTTTTTGCTCCTTGGACAAGGTTTCTGGTCATGTTGAGTGATTTGATTATTTCTCTGAATTACAAAGTTGGTTAAATAGTCTTGCATGGCTCTTACAGTCCCTCAAATCAGGATAGTTGAGGAGCCTTTGCAGGGCAAATTTAATGTGACTGCCCCCTGCCAACCCAGACTCCCCTACCTGTAAGACAGTCTACAGTCTTTCATCTCAGATAAAATCCAACAACTGCATGCACCAGGCCCATTGGTTTGGGTGCAACTTAGAATAATGCAGTATTGTGGTTGAGGAAATTATTGTTGCCATTTATGCTTAACGCTAAGTTTAGCCTGCATGAGTGGTGATTCCAAAACTCTTAGCCAGTGAAATTCTGACTTGGAAGCATCAAGATCAGTTCTGAGAGTACTTAGACACTTGTTGCACCCCTTCTCCCAAAGCAGCGAGCATCTAAGACGAGCAGAGGGCGATGCTGTCAGGGCTCCATCTGTGTGCACTGCGTAGATATGTTCCAGCAAGATGGCAAGCTGCAATTACTGCTGTCTTTGGAGAGTCAAGTCTACTTTCCCGGCCGTGTGTCTGCTGCTCCCCGTAGATTTGGTGTGCTGTCAGTATGTCAGCACTGCCAAAAGCTCTCACACAGGCTTCCAAGGAACTTGCAGGAAACTTCATAAAATTTGAGTAACAACAGGAGCAACCGTGTTCTGGTGGAGATGGAGCAGCACTGCGTTAGAGAAACTAAGACATTAGAATTCTTAAAGCTGTTGGTGAACCCGACTCTAACCTGAATATCAATGTAACTCCACTTTCCCCATATTTTTTGTTTCCAGCTTTAGGCATAATTTACAGTAGGCAGTAAGTCTTGCAGCAATAAAAATGTATTTGACTTGTAGACAGTATTGCAAAACACGGACACACCTGCATACATAGATATCGCATATCTAGAAAATGAAAAGAGATGCTTATTTGATTCAGGCTTATGTCTTGTGGGTACAGCTGTCCATTTACTTCGGAGTCCATAACCCTCTAGTTTTGCTGAAGCCCTGCAGAGCTGTTAACCTGATTCTGACAATTTATCCTCACTCACTCTACATAAAATCCAACAATGGCCTCATTGTGTCTCTTAATCCTATTTTACTGGGCCAATGCTGTAACGCATCATTTCCCAAAAGAGCTGTGAATGCCATCATTTTGTAAACTGATTTAGACAATGTTTTTTGTGTTTTATGACAGCAGAAAATCAATAATTCAACAAGCACCAAGCTTGTACATTTATTAGATTAAATAAAAATGCTAGCATTTTATATTGGTATGTGAAGGGAAATGTTAAACTGTCATGTTAAATGTATCTCGTGCTGCGTCTCCTTAGACGATTGATTTAAGTGCAAACACAGGAATGATTTATATCAATGTCTGCATATCTGTGGGGAGAGATGTTGATATATGGCTTCCCACTGTGCCCAGGTGGACTTCTCATCGACGCCTGATGATGGACTCCAAAGTACAATATGGTGTGCACCAGTGACGTGTGGTCAGGGGAGGCAGGAGAGGCCGTGCCTCACCTGTCATCATGGAAAGAAAAAAAGATAACACAAAGATTAATTAAATGGTTATATCTATCCAGTGATTTGCAATGTTAAGTTATTGTTTAACATAGCACGTTAACTGCCACCAATCAAATTGTGAATAAGCTCCTCTGCAGGGTTTGGAAATCTGATTGAGATGAAGTCAGTGCCTCACTGGCCATCCTCACCGCAAGTCACAGGCGTGCACATTCAGAGCCAGAAATATTAGGTCACATGTAGACACATTTTCATGGAACATAGATGATAAAGGGTTCAGAGACACTTTGCACGTTTACGTTGCAAAAAATGAAAACAAATCATGCACATGTTGCCATCACATTCTGCTTTTGGAGCCCTGTTGTGCCTTTTCCCTCTGTTTTAAGGAGAGGAGTGCAATCACCTCAGAGGCTGTGGCTCATCTGCTTAAATGGTATTTTTTCTCTCTCGCATAACGACACAGACTTTGCAGTTTGCCGGAGGTACTTGGAAAGGTTCTCACAAAGTGTCGGAGCTCATCTCCAGACAGCGCTGACAGCTTTAAATCTCGCTTCCTTAATCTTACTGCGTAGGATTTCACACGCCTCGTCTCCTTAGCCAAGGAGTCCTATTCCCTCCTCATCATCACACACTTTTTACGGATATTTCAGCTTTAGCGGCTACATTGCTGTAAAGGATGTTCCTGTTGTTGCTTTTTATGATTTCCAATAAACTTCAAGTTGTGGTGTGAAAGGGAAAGTTGAATTAATTGCAGATTTGGAAAAGGAGGCCATAAAATGATAAAAATGGCCCCAGCTGTTGCAGAACTTGGTGCTAGCGGGTTAATGATGATGGTTTGGATTTGCACAAATGCATATTCAGTGTGAAGTGCTCCATCCCCTGTGAGGGAGCAGGTTTTGTTTTGAATAGATTTTACAGCCGCTTTTAGTCAGGATGAGTGTGACCCAACGAGCCCATTCAACACGTCTGAGAGCCGGAGCAATGAATTTTGCAGCCAAGGTAAATAATAATGTGAGCACTCACTCAGCTGGAGATGTGGGGCCTCTCCATCCATTCCAGAGCAAACAGCATGTGAGGAACATGGTGTTTGGCACTTTAGTGTGACACTGATGAGATAACTCGGCGCTTGCACAGACAAAAACCTCAAAAGCTCAAAGCAGGTTTGCTGATCTCGCTCCAATTCAGCTGTCTCTTGTTAGGATGCTATTGAATCAACCAACAAAAGTGCATGAAATGTCTGAGCAGACAACCTTGAGGCTGGTTAACTTGTAGACTGCTAACTGCTAGTGTTTTTTTTTATTTTTTTGAAGGATAGTGCTTCTTCGGCAGAGCCTCTTTACCACTGCGCCTAATCCAAATGTGACAAAAAAGGGGCGGAGGGGTCACAAAGTCAGGTGAAAGCACGTTATCGGTTTGATCTCAGACATTTCTGAAAGAGTGGATTGCCACAGTCCACTGAACAAGTTGCTGACCCCTTGCTAGCTCCCTGTCTGCCCTACTAAGCCGCACCCTGCTCCTAATGGTTTTTGCCCAAATACAGAAAAGAGTTTTGCAATTTGCATCTGTATTCCCAAAGATTGAACAAATTATACAGAGTAAAAAATTCGATTCAGAAACCAGCTAAGGGTGAGCTTAGTGTAACTGGCAGCACATGTGAGACACAAGGTAACGCAAGGACATTTATCGATCCAACTCAGCAACATGATACAACCCCGCCACTCTCACCCCCACAGCATTAAAGTCTAAAGCTGCGACAGTATCTTCTTTTTTATTTTTTTTCTCGGGTGGTGTAAGGTGGAAATTTGCCATTACAAGGAGTCATTGTGACAAAGACATGATGGACGGCCCCAACAGCGCTGCTCTTCAAGTGCCCCAGCCAAACGAGCAGTCTAGGCCCATCCTTCAAACTCCTTGAGGGAGTGTGTGCGGGCCTGACGGACAGGTAGCGGTGGCATCCTAAATCCCTCGCACAGGCTGATCAAAGTGCCCCATTGTTGGGGCTGAAATTGGACTCCGGCTGAGTGCGGCGAGCGGCAATACGAGACGAGACGCCTCCTGTCCGCTCTCGTCTCCAGCTTGTCGTTTTGAGTGATTCATCGCCAGAAATGTGGAAACGATGAGCGTAAAGTTGAAATGAAAAAGAGGAAAATTCTTGTTTCCACCGGAGGCGGATGTGAGGTGTTGTTATTATTCAAAGGTGGAGGTGAAGCCTTTGAATGGTCCGCCTGCGTTTTATCCATTCAGACACGAGGTTTCGCTATTGCTGGCTCATTTTAGTTTTTCTCCTGCGTGGTATAAATTACTAGCCATTGCAAAACCACCCAGTGCTCACCCAGAAAAGTGGATCTTGTGAATAGACGTGCAGGAGATGGCTCATGAGATAACAAACAATGGACGGTGTGCTTCCTCGTCCAATATGTTGGGCTGCGCAGGAGAGGAGCAGGATTCTTGGAGAGCGTCTTACAAATGCTGCTCCCTCTCAATGTCCTTCGCTGAATGGTGTCCAAGGCTATCCTTATTCAAAATATGCTGTTGCTATGTAAGACTGTTGCTATGGCGGAGCAGCTTGGCCCCGCTCGTTGGGATGGACAGCTTGAGCCTCACCACAGGGAGGAGCCCTTTCTCTCCTCTTTTCGCTTTGTGTCTCAGTCCTGACTGGCCCAACGTGAAGGACTCAGCAGGGCGTTCCATATTAACGGGGGATGAAAAACAAAACAACCGACAAACAAACAAATAAAAAAAACCTGACCCCTCCAAAGAGGTGGTCACTACCCGTGCACTCGCTGTCCGCAGGTGAGGACAGCATGCGAGAGGAAAGGTGTATGTGCGCATCCTCAACAGGTGGAGGTGTTGGATGTCGTTCGTGTGTGCCTCTCTCCTCTGAATTCTCGGTTTTCTCAAGTCGCAGCGCGAGTACTGAATTCACAGCCTGTGCAAACACAGCCTCCCAACGCTGGAATCATTTGAAAAACAGCACCAAATGATGTTTTGCTTGATCGCTGCTGAGGGATGTTTAATTTCAAGTGTTTTATCCTGGGTGCCGTTAACAAAGTACAACGTGCAAAAAAGAAAAAAAAACAAAACAACAAAATAAATAAAGAACGGCAGAGGAGCCGTTCACTGCATCAGTAAAACGGGGGATGGTTGGATGGCTTCAGAACTGTTTGTGCTGCCAAAGTGTTTTCACATCAGAGGAGGCGTTTTCAGCAGTTTGCCGTATGAAGTTTTATTGCGATGCTTGTGAAGGCCTGTTAGGATGAAGAGTCGCGGGCGTGTGATGATGAATGTGTGCGATAGCATCAGGTGTTACACTCGGGGCACAGCTAAATCCGCTTCCTACATGAGCAACCACTTTTTAAATTAAAATCCATCCCCATCCCCTCTGCTCCCTCCCCTTCGCGGCCTGTTATGACGAAGCAAGGTGGGATTATCAATTAGAGCTGCTAAGTGTGTGTGTGTGTATGTGTGTGTCCAGGGGACAGACAGAATATTCATTGTCATCGCTTTTCTTCCTCATACCTTTTATGATTTCTGAGTGCCATTTCACTTTTAACCCTGTGATTCTCTCCCTCTCGTCCTCCACTAGTCCTAAAATCCTCTGTAATCTGCTGCTTTACACTGCCACGTCGCCTCATCTGGTACTTTAGGTTGTCAATCACGCTCAAACGTGTGAGACACAATCTGGTGGAGGAGATAAGGAGGCGGGAGAATAAAGAGGGGCAACTCTATGTGAGCGAAAATAAAATTCAATTCCAAAGTGGCAAAGACCAGTCGGTGATGACGGAGTGTGACTTTTTGCCATATCTGACTTGAATAATCCTACCGTGATGTGTAGCCACTGCTGGAAAAAAAATAAAAACAACTCTCTCCAAGCTAACCCAGAATGAAGAAACTCCCAAAGGGGAGTAATGATGTTTATTTCTTTACCACAATTTATAGACAATCACAAAAGAACTGCGTACTCATGGTAATCAGGAAATTGGACTCATTCATTCCGGGGCAGGAAAACAGACTAGCATATGAGCCAGCAGTGGGAAAATGTGGAGTGTGTATGTGTGTGTATGGTCACACCATGGTGAGCACACAACAGCATTACTGTGATGCATCACGCTACGCAATAGGCTACAAGGGCCATTAAAAACCACCCCACGGGTCAGCAGAGGGGGACATACTGCAAATAACAGCCGGCGGCGCGCGCACACATGCACGCACACACGCGCACACACACACATGCGCACACATAAACAAACACATTTAAACAATGTCTTCGCTTTGGTAAATTATACCCAAGCACTATAAACAGCCGCACCATCTTCATCTTACCTAATGATACGGAACCCCCCGCACTCCGCCAGACACACACACATACACACACACACACCTGCTCACACCCAAACCACCTCCCCACCGCCACGTCACAATCGTTGGCTCGCCACTCCTCAGGGAGTGCCTCATGTCCAGTCCAAACATCCTCAGTCCTAAGAAACTGAACCCTCTCCAGGACAATGAGTTCATGTCCTCACGCAAAGCAGTATTTTCCCGTGTTCAGCCTCCACCAACCAGCCACACAACCCACAAATCCATCTTGGTCCATCAGCCAACATTTGCTTGGCAGCTGTGCTCAAAGATGGAAGGACATGCTCAGCTTCCCTGGAGCTCGTCGAGCAGCAGCATCTGCTGGAGAGGCAGGTGAGCGCCTATGCGTGCCAGCCTCTGCGTGTTTCGCTGACACCGGGGAGTCCTGCTGGACACTTCTGGAGTCAAACCAGCATCATCGAGGCAATCCTCTGCATTCCGCGTGGAATAATCGGTAAATGTCGACACCTGATTCACTGTCGCCTGGTTGCCAAGGCGAACGCCGGGCCAACCGCTGAGGATTTCAGGGGCGTGCTGATGCAACTCCAACTTGAATGAATGAGTGCAGAGCCTGCTGACTTCATTGAATTGTTTGAAACTTTTATCCTATGGGTCGTTCATTCAGCATCCATCAAAACATGTCAAAGATTTGAACCATTTCACTGATTGCAGTGCAGCACTCTGTCTCGCTGTTAGACAAAGAGTCTAATTTCCCCCAGAAAAACTCAGTTTGTATTGGTGACAGCATGATGTAATCTCACTCTGCTGCTGCTGGCTGATTTTTTTATTTACTCAAGAAAATTAGATCGTCAATCCAAATCAATCACCTGAGAAGAACGTATTGAATTGCGCTGATTTGTTTGCCGAAAGAGGAAGAAAGGAAGAAAAAAAATCTGTTTGCCACTCCTCACGATGCAATCCAACCAATCCAATTCACATCTCAACACAGGTAAGAGGCAAAGCGGCGAAGACGAGTAAAGGCTGAGATGAGGGTAATAATTTGGTAAGTGTGTGCTGATTTTTGCGGAGTTTTGCTGTTAACCCCTGAGGTGAAGGTGCGGAGGCTCCTGCAGCAACTGTGGGCTGCCGCTCTTTGTATGCATGTGCCTCCCTGCACGCAGCCAGAATACAGATGAGCCCTGGTTAACCCCCTCCCCGTCCTCCTTCACACACTTACACACACACACACACACAACAATGTGCGCCTCCAAGGCCACACCTGCCACGGCGGCGACAGACCCCCATCCCCATTTGTCTTTCACGGGCGTGTTCCTGCTTTGTCGTTTCCCTACCCTCTCATCATTGTTCCCCATCGCGCATTTACCTCGTTCCGGCCTTAATCGGGGGGGGTCACTCGCTCCCTTTACAGTGTTACCACAGGCGGATGGGGGAGCTCTCTGAATACCTTACACCGCCCCAACAACCGTCATCAGATGCACAATGGGCCCATGGAAATGTTGTTTAGAGAAGTGAACTATGTACACTCAGCCCACTTGAGATGATTAAAGCAGGTTTTCAGCACCTAGTTGTGTTTACAGCAGATAAAAAGGTCCCTTTGACAGGTTCACTGTCCAGCTTCCAAACTGTGTTTAGACGACCTGCAAAATACACGGAGATGAACAGGCTGCTCTCATCGGCTGTGATTACGAGTTTGATATGTGTGAGGCAAGACAGACTTAATATTTCTTAAGGCTTTGCAGAGCACTGCGACTTGTGTCGTAGATCATCCTCGTATATCAAGACACAGTGCACTGAAAATACCTCAAAAGAAACATTCATGTTTATCCAGATGAGAAGCTGAGCAGATGTTGTTTCCCATGACACATTGTCAGATTGCAAACAGTTTATTGTTTACTTATGGTTAGTGAAAGATCTATTGACACAGGTTGTTTAACAGAAATCATGTTTGTTGACTACACATGCTGCAAAGGTTATGGTTATGAAACAGAAAAAAGGTGAGATTTCTTTTATTAACTTATCTTTTAAGGTATTATTTCCCAATGAAATATCATCCCACAGCTGTCATCAAATCTGCGCAGCTCACATTGTCAAGTGAGCATTTTCCGGATCTGGCAACATCCATTTTGAGACATTTGAGTAGCAGAGGCTGAAGAAGATGTTTCACCTTGTGATTATGTTAATATCTGCTCTCCTTATGTCACACTTATTTCCTTGGAGCCCCAAAACTCTCCCCGCTCACCTCGCCTCTCACAGTAGCGGTAGCAAGCTCGTCTGAGCAGCTACCTAGCAATCGTTATCTCCATTCAGACATGGCAGCTCCCAGATTATGCATGGATCGTGCGGCATGGGGCCGTGTCCTCGCCAGGATCATGGGGAGGTAAAGGGCTGAAGACGTGCCAAGAGAAGGGCGCGAGATATAGGAGGACGGGAGTCATTATTGATGCCCCTGTCTTCCGATGATAAGTAGCTGCAGCACATGCCCCCGCCCGCTGAGAGCGTGTGTGTGTGTGTTTGTGTGTGCAGAGGAGAGGAGAGGAGAGGAGAGGATTAGAGCGGAAAAAAAACCAACAGAGAGCAAATCAGCGCAGCAGTTCCACTTGTGTAACAGGATATTATAGACGTAATTACAGATGAGAGCTTGACAGGCCTACATTACAGTAATTAAGACTCTGATGATTTCATAAGTGTCTCATCTGTAATTGACAATTCAGTCCTCTCAGATACGTATTTCATGCTGGGAACCGCAATGATCCCAGAGCAAAATACACAGTCCTCTGCAGACTTGAGGTCTTTTATACTTCGCCTACAGTCGCAAATCCAGTCTTTGTTTGGTCTCGCTGTGAAACAATAGTCTGTGTTCAAAGTAAGCGCATCAGTTCAAAGTTTAATTCATCTTTCAACTGTCTACAGTGATCCTTTTCCCCTTTTCCTCATTTCACCTCCAGAAATCTGTGAAGTAAGAAACACATAACAGCATAACGTCTGAAATGTCTCCATGGTGAGGCAACAACAGGTGAAATGCAAAGTTATGATGAGAAATTTCGGTGATAAATGAGAGCTCTCTGTCTCTAACGCAACGGTCCATTGTTCTTCATTCCGTAGTTTTGTCTTGTGAATGTATGTCTTATTGTACCCATCACCCCTACATTCTGCTAAGCCAATAACATCTACAGCCAGTACGAACCACTCATCATCGGTTCCGTAGCGAGAGAAGTGTTTCCACAGAGTTTCTCTGCTCCCACAAACCCACCAGCAGACATAGCGACGAGTCTTGGCTCCCCGTGGATTGTTGGACGACGGAGACGGCGAGTGGAGAGGAGGCAAGAGCGAGGCTGCACGGCCCGGCGCACTAGCAAGGCCGCGGACTCACATGGCTGTGCTAGCGCAAGCGAGGCTACAGAAGCAGCCTTCCAAACCATCGCTCCCCTACATCTTCCTCACCAATGCCACATCCCTGAGGCCATAGCTGCATTCTGCTGGTTTCCCTTTTGTACCTGTTATACCCCATGTAATCTGGATTCAGCATGGCGACCCTCTAGGCGACGTGTTCGCTCGCCCCGCACCCGGACACTGCGTTGTTTACTTAGTGTTATCTCTATCTTATCAATATGTTTCATGTTTCATCGGGACGTCTCTCTTTCTTACCTTATCATCTTTTGTTTCTTTACGCGTGGCACCCAGTGCAGGGCGGCAAAGTAAGAATTTCATTGAAATTTGGGAAATTTGGGAAACTTGGGAAACGGAAATTTGGAACATATTTCATTGAAATTTGGGAAACAATAAAACTTTGAATCTTGTTTGAATCTGTTGATTTCATACAAAGGCAGGTCGGAGATGTTAACAAAATCTGTTTTTCTCCCCCTCTCTGTCTGTGTATGTGTGAGTGTGTATGGTCACACCATGGTGAGCACACAGCAGTATTACTGTGATGCATCACGCAAAGCAATAGGCTACAAGGGCCATTAAAACTCACCCCAAAGGTCAGCAGTGGGGACATACAGCAAATAAGAGCCGGCAGCACACACACACACACACACACACACACACACACACACACACACACACACACACACACACACACACATTCATGCACGCATGCACACACCATAGGATAAGTGAATACATGAATACAAGTACAGTATGGGAACCCATACTCTCTTTGTCTTTTTGACTCTCACACACTCACACAAAGGCACATCCAAAGTGTCTCCATCTCTTTCCCATCCCTGGCAGGATCGTTGGTCCATTCGGAGGACTCAGACTCCATCTCTCCTCCTCCTTCCATTCTT
>OMPJ01020718.1:28595-47162 GCA_900312935.1 Carapus acus
CGTCCATCTGAGCGTGTATGTGTGTGTGTGTGTGTGTGAGAGAGAGAGAGAGAGAGAGAGAGAGGGAGAGAGAGTGTGTGTCTAAACGTGCAGAAAGGTTCAGTTGACATTGACACATGCAACCAAAGGAGTGTAATATCAGTATCGATATCATTGTCACCAGGCCTTTTGCTTGTTTTCATCATTGCCCACAGAGAAGCTGCTGCGCTTAACACGGCCTTAATGTCCCTCTTCAGCTGTGAGAGGAGGAGCCTGACCTTGGTATTTTCTGGCGACGCTGTCCCCGGTGGTCTACGATGAGAGATGGGCTGCGCTTTGACCGGCAGGTCAATCCCAGAGAAATTGGATTCATGCCCCGATACTGATGTTGAAACGTTAGCGTTAAGATGTCACGGCGTGGAACCTGCTGCTCCCAAGTGGCGCTCTGAGCAACGCAGGGACCTGGGAAGCAGCAGAGACGCTTTGGGGTGAACTGCAGCGCTGCTTCTTCAAAGTCTCATGCACTACTTTGAAGTAGATATGTTGCTAGTTCGATCCCAACCTGTTCATGCAAAGGTGCTAGAGTCAATGTGTCCTTGAGCAAGGCACTTAAATCAGCCGAATTAGCAAGCAAAGCACTGCTCCTGAAATAATGTTTTTCAGCCAAAAACAACAGAAATAATCTGTCTCATATTTAATAAACAAATAATATATAACACGCTAACAATACGAGGGTTGTCGTGAAGCTCAGGTGCTCTCTACTGATTTTTCTGACATTTTTCCACTCTCGTTCACTCTCCTTCTCCCTCCTTCACTCTCCTTCACTGCGTGTGTGTGAAGTGGCTTATATCTGATCCCTGTATAAACATGGCTCAGGAGGTTGCAGACATCCTCACAGAAGATAATGGTTGCGAATGTCTTCGAGTAAGCACAGGGAGGAGGTCCTCCAGCCTGAGAGCTCAGCAGTAGTAGATCAAAATTAAAGAACATATTCTCATATAAATGCAGCTAGTAGTAACACACTGTCTTCATATGTCATGTTGGTGTCCATGTCCATGTCATTCTCTGTCTCACGGCTCCCTCTGTTGCTCTCCCTCTCTCTTTCTCCCTCTCTCTCTCCCCCTGGTCTTCTTGTCATTGGCTCATTTGGCTTTGAACAAGCGTCTTTACTTTTTCCCCACCTAATTCAATTACAGCCCAATTAGTCAAGAAAATTGATATTTTTGAAACATGTTAACGGAATAATTTGACTGGCTGGCTGCTGATCGATGTATGCGTCTGGGCTTATGGCCTCAATCATGCGTGAGAGTGTTATAATTGCAACAACAGTCTTTCCCTAACACACACACACACACACACACACACACACACACACACACACACACACGTGGATATACATATTGACTAACCTGCCAGACGTTCCTCATTCTATGATTGATCAACCCACCTCTAGAATTGGAAAAATGGCAGAATTCGATTCATTCCTTCCTCGTCTGTGACTTTTAAAAGTATGTGTATATATGCACGTGTGTGTGTGTGTGTGTGTGCGTGTGTGTGTGTGTGTGTAAATCTCTGGATGACTGCACAGGTATGTCAAAGTAAGTAAGCACACATGATTGAATATAGAAACCATTGATTTCCCAGGCGCCACAACAGAATGGCAGTCGCAAAACATTCTGCTACACAGGTAACATCATGAACATACACTCGCACACACAGGCACATGCACACGCACGCACACATGCACTCACGCGCGCTCACTGACTCGTAATAGAGGAATGTTAATGAGCAGAACCTTCCTTAGAGCGGAGAGCTGTGCCATATGGGCCTGCCAGGCGAGTGGCACTAATCCTACTGACTAATTTACCCCACAAACACGCACATACACACGCACACATTCCGATGACCATCAAAACCAGCATGAGCAAAGCTTTGGCAAACACTCAAATTGACGAAGAGCGTCACACAGCACCACATATCAGGGTTTACGTTTTGTTTTTCTGCTGCAAGTTATTTGGCGTAAACTTAGACTACTAATATGCTCTGAAAATTTAATGAAATATGCCCCGCAACAAAATACATTCTGGGGATATGTAGCTAGTCATGTGCCCTGGATAAATAATACAGACTGAAGCTGCATCTATGAATTTTTATGTCGTTTTATGGTCGAGCCTCTGAGGCCTGGAGGAGGAGGATGGTGGGTGAGTGGGGCACAGGGGGACTTGGGAAAATCAGACACTTCAAAAAATTTGTCCACACTGTGCTTGTGTGAAGCGCTGCGGATGTGACATGAGAGGAGCTTAGGATAACAGCATCTCAATTACTTTTAAATACACGTGTGATTTCACATACAAGAGGTGCTTCAATAAAGCTTGGAAACGCAGTTAAGTGTCAGTTTGAACACGTGTGTGTGTGCGTGTGCGTGTGTGTGTGCGGGTGCGTGTGTGTGACTTAATGAAGCAGCTTCGTCTCTGTGCGGCCCGCTGCTTAACCCAATTTTCATATACAATCGTGTTCACCACTTAAGCGGCAAATTAACCTATTTAACGAACTCTCTCCCCTGGAACTGGAACTGCACACGGTGTGTGACAATTTTGGAGAAACTTTGGCTAACTGCCAATTGCTCACGCTGGAGGTGGATGTGGGCTGCATTAAAGTAGTAATGTGAACACACTCGCATTTAAGAGAAATAAAACATCTCAGGGAAAAGATAGCGTTGAACACTGAGTCCAGCGGTGTGAGTGAGGCCTTTGTGGAAAAGAGGACAGAATCCTTTTCAGGTCATCATTGATGTACCTGGTGGTGGTTGCTGAAATAACAATAGCACTATCCGTTTCTAATTTGAAAACACAAATGTTTTCAATAAAAACACATATAAAACAATCAAAACATTAACTGAGGAGACGAGACTGAGATAGAGAGGACTACACATGTGGGTCACGCCCACCTCTATCTGTCCAGGTTCTGCCATTTGAAAAAGACAACAGCAAAAACATGTCGATTCGATGTTGTGGGAGCGCAGCAGTGAAATCAGGTAGAATTATTTTACCATATGTTGAACTCTCGGAGACGTGACCAGTATCAAAGTCTGAGATCATTTCAATCTTAGTGATTTCTGAATGTCACATGTTTGACATTCTCTGAGGGGAGTCGTTGTAGAAACTCCCCTAACTGATAATTTGTTTGCAAAAGGTGGAAACTCTGAATATTGTACAGAGTTCAGCCTGGTCCTGGGTGAGAGCAGGACTCAAACAGCACTGAGCGGAATCATGTGTTCACCCGTATATCTCCAGTTGCACCCATCTGAGAATCTACAAAGCTACAGAAATAGGAAGATTTCCTCCCTTTGAGGAAATACGATTATTCATCTTTTCCTTTACTCCATCAGAGCATTTTGTCTCGTAATTTTAGCTGGATACTGAATTAATCAATCTGCAAGTGCTCTGGAGGCTCACACCTCCTTTATTGGGGGAAATGACTTGAAGTTCAGGAAAGTTTCTTTTCGGACAAATTTTTGCAACGCTTGCCGTTCGGGCAATAACGCTGTGCTCAGGGGGTCATCTGAGGTTGCTGGGACTTCTCATTGCCGCATAAAGCAGACATAACATCATGTATGAGGATGAGGAGGGATTTCATGCTCTGCCTTTGCCACTTTGCATCTGATTCGGCATAGCTCCGCCTTTGTCCACCGCTCAGGGGGAAACAAAAAGCGTCGGAGAGTGTGTGTGAAATTAAAAACCATGGGGGGAGGCTGCAGGTGTTCAGTCCATCTCTGGGCAACACACCAGCCGATTGGACTGTCCATCACACACTGAGCACAGGAAGAGGCTTCACATCAACTCCAACAAGTGGGAGAAATAATTCTGGTAGGGGACAACTTCGGTTTTGATACCAGGACTAGTTTTGACCCCATTTGTCTTCAAAAAGTGGCAAGACTTCTTGTATGGCGACCATGTCGGTACTGGTTGCTACAGTGAATTGGCTGTCATATCCCTGTCCCCATGTCTTCATTTGGATTTTCTGCTGAGCTCGTCAACATTTTTTGCAGTGTCCTGAGGAGGACATTTCAACATCCCTGAGGCAGTCCAACCTCTTGTTTAGGCAGAGGTTGGACTGGAATTGGAGACTCTCTGGTCTCGAGCGCATACTACCAATAAACTTGTCATGATTTAGAAAGTTGTCAAAAGGAAAGTTTGCACATCCCGACACATCCCAGATAAAGAAACTCGGGTCACAGCCCGACACCCTCATTTTCAGGGCCCAGAGTCTCCCGCTCAGCTGAGACGCTGCCTGACATTATTGCTGGTTGATTCCACAACCATACTCCTGCTACCGTCATTGTCTGTGAGATTCCCAAGAGTGAAAGCACAGGGCCATATGTTCTGTCAGCACCATAAAGAAGCTCTCCTCTTTATATATGATGTGCGCTCGCTATGCACTCGGCATCTTGAAATAAACATAAAGCACCGCCGCTCCACTTGCCGGCTTTATTTCTCTATCTGGCTCCAGCAGTTTCTTTTTGATTTAGATGTTTTTCCTTTGTCTCCATCCATGCGGACAAAGTCCCTTGAGCTGTTTCGGTGCTATTCATGCTCTTCATTATGTTGAGTTTTATCTCAGCACAGCATAGAATGGAGCACAAACAATCAGATATCAGTTTCTATATAAAACGTCTTTTAATGAATGAATAATTTTTCATCTGCTGGATGCTTTTCTCAAACAGATTTTCATCTTTTGAAAGCCAAAATTGGATTCTGGGCAGTTACAGGCCGAGACGCTTGGAGCCGAAATCAGATAAGGGAAGTCAGGGAAAATTGAAATGAAGCTAAAGAGACTGAAGAGTGGAAAGAAGATTGCAAGTAGAGTCAAACTGCCCGGGAAAAGAAACCGAAAGGATGACTGGCAGGGACGGAGAGGCTGTGGACTGGAGGAGTAGATGATGTTCTCTGCGGCTGTCACACAGCCAAGCAGGGGCTGCCTGGTCACAGGCAGAGGCTGCGCACCCATAATTCACTCTGATTTAGGGCGGCGATAGAACGCTCAGGGATAATAAGCAGTATAATTTGCAGGAGGCTGTGACCAGACTGGATAAGTGGGAAAGCAACGTTTGCAACACGTCCCATTCTCTCTCTCTTTCTCTCTCTCTCTCTCTCTCTCTCTTCCACCCACTATCTGTTTTGCTGCAGCTTTCCTGCCTTCACACGTGTCACTTCGTTAAGGTTTTAATGAGTATTTACCTGGAGGTCACTCCGGTGCGGCTGCAGTCCTCTTTCAATCGCAGTGGTTTTCATCTCGGACAGAAAACAGACGCGGCAGAATCGATAATTAAAATGACTCTTTCTTCTCATTGTGCCTCTGTGCAGGATCGGTGCAGAGGATGGCAGACGGACGCAGAGCTGTGGGAGGATGACGCTCGAGATTCTCAAGGTCCCTCCAGACTGCTTGAATGAGTGCCGCATTTGGTCATATCTCCATGGTTGAAAAGAAAAAAGGACAAAGATAAGCAAGACCAAGAAAATGTAACATTTCTAGATATTTCTATGCTGTTCGATGGTGCTCAAGAGGATAAATAAACAACCCTGCAAAACCTCCTACTTCTGTCTGTTTTTTAAGATAATGCCTTGTCGATCACACGAACGGCTTTGGAGGATGGTTGATTGAGGTCAGAGAATGTAAATGTTCCTGCCCTTACTTGGATTAAATCTAAATCGATTCAAAGGCCTCCTGCTTCTTCGCCTGATCTGTATTGATAATGCTCAGGCTGTTGCTCACCATCTTTACCTTCCTGCCATTCCTCCACACCCTCCTCCATCGGTTCGATTCATCCATACTCCGTCATAAGGATTGAATGGACTCCACATTAGAAAGGAATGCATCAGCGCCCGACACCCTCCTCATCACACTGCATTTAAAAAAATATTTTTTTCCTCTTAAATTCTCTTTGCGTGTGCTGCTGCCTCTCGGGCTGTGGGCATTAGCCACTGTAATTGCCGCTAGTTGGGCGCAGCAATTAAATTGTCAGCAGGCATGGCTAAGTCAGGACAGACGAACAGGAAGCATCGTCGTGCCTTTCTTTCAATATTTATCCTTTCCTCTTTGCCCACCTCCTGTGCAGCTCCTCTCCTGACGAACGCCTCCTCTCGTCTCGCCTTCTAGGCTCACATGCTGGCTCCATCAGCCTGCTTTATGTTGTGCAGAAGCCTCTGGTCAGCTGTTGATTTTACACACCAGATTCACTGCATCGATCACATGTGAGCGAGCATCTCCGAGGACCTCTCCGACCTATATTCAGTCCTACAGACTCGCTTGGAGACTCTCTTTCACTGCAACTTTATGCTGCAGAGCTCAGGCCCTGCCTCTAAACACCAGCATTTCTCTGTAAATGCACTCACTCACAGGGAAAGTGTAAAAACATCTGCACTCGTCACCATTGGTGCATGTTGCGGTCGAGATCAGTCTCTCTCTGCACGTACTTGGTTTACATCAGCTGAGCCTTGACCTGCCTCTTTTCAAACATAACAAACTGAAATAGTGGGTAATAATTCAGTGAATTGCCCGTAGATACTGTTGCTATGGAGTCTTTTTTTTCAAATCAAGCTGTGATACTGGTATGCCACATTCCTGATCAATCCAGTCACAAGAAAAAATACCAATGACACGCCACTGACACATCAGTGTAGAGCAGAGGCGGACAAACATCTGGGCTCAGGGGCCACATTGACTTTTAAAGTTTGACAGACGGGTCATGTCAGCAAAAGGTTGTTACGTTATATACCTTTTAATAGGACCAGTTTTGTTTTTCATCCATCTTTGCCAGTGCATCAAAGTCTGTTGTTTGTTTTTTTGTAGGTTTTGGTGTGTATTTTGAACTTTGTACCAAACGGAGGCCGGATTAAAGGGGACAATCGGGCCTTGTGGGGCCCTCGGGCCGCAGTTTGCCCATTGAAAATGTAAAAGTGAATCAGTGTTATCGGGAAAAAAAATTCGCTCACACAGCAATTTCTTCACTTCTCCTTTCGGGTGTTGTTTGGATTCTTGTTATTCTCCACTCTATTCTCAACACAGCCGCCTCCCGAATTGGCAAATACATCAGCAATTTGCCGATGTAACAGGTTGCACGGGTCGAAAACTGTACCTGTATTCTGCACCTGTATTTAGCCTGTGCGTCACACAGCTTTCACCTCCTAGTGGACAGAAATGTGAGTGCTGCCATCTCTGTCCACGCCATCTCTCACCATGCCAACGCTTGGTTTCATATTCACCTCACTGTCATGTCGTTGTCCGCCCAAGCTATGGCAGCCTTGTTTATTTGGTGGCGTCCAGAACATTTTGTGCGCTCAACGGCCGGCCTGTGAGGCCTCAACTGGGGAATACCTCCCGCCTTCACACAGCAAGGGGACAGGGTGGCAGGTAGGCGGGGGAGGGGCTGAATCAATTAGGAGGCGGCAGGAGGTGAAGGCTGCCTGGCAAGGCCTGCACCGTGTCAGGGCCCACACCCAGAGAGGAGCGCTGGAGGGTTTGAGGGGGTGCCGGCGTGATTGGGAGGGCAGCAGACAACATCCATGGCAAGGGAGGGAGCAGCCGCACGTCAGATGTGTGTGTGTGTTTGTGTGCGTTGCAGCAAGGGGAGGGGGCGGAGGCAGCATCACCCATCTCTGCCGGCCAATAAAAGGTGGAAATTGAAGCTAGCTGTTTGGATGATGTATGGTGATGGAACAGCGCACGCATGCGCACGTGCACGCTCGCACGCACGCACACATGCACACACGCGCCCACACATTGTGTTTGTTGTGTGCCATCACCATAAATTACCTCGACTAGATTTTTATTTTTTGCCTTTTATTGCAGATGAACACGAGGCCCTTAAGAGGAGGCCAGGAAAAGTAGAGGGAGGGAAGAGATACACGGTCGACACTTTTACACCACCAGCAACACTAACAACATTCATGCATATATTGGGGGACTTATTTTGCCCTCAATTTCCCTTGAAAATCCAGCGTGCAGTTAGTTTCAAATCCGGTGTGTCTCTTATAAGTTGAATATAAAAAGATGGTTTGTCACTATGTCACAATATTTCCTATTGTTCCACACTTGTGCAGTAATTTCGATGCCTCTGCAGCTGCCGAGAGAAATGATGATGTCTACTTTGAAAGGGGGGCTTTGCAGCACAAGCGAAGGGTCGAAAGACCATTTCACTGACTACTGATCCGGTTCTGCGGCCCGATTTGGGTCAATCTGCCTGTTGAGAGAACAAACTCACATCATAACACATAACAACACATGTCATAACACATAACGATCACCACAAATACCCATAATACCCTAACGCCTGCGTCAGGCAGGAGTGCTCAGACGCAGCAGTTAAGGCCACAGCTTGACAACAACGCCGGTAAATATGAGTTACAGACACAGCTGATATTAAAAGCCGATATTAAAATGTAATACCAAATGATACCAAACCAATGGCGGATATCCTGTAGAGTGACGATGCTGTATGTTCTAGAGGCCACGCAGTAAAATCCCACGCCTGCATCCATTTGTGACCCCGTAACACCATAAACTCAAAGATTTATAATCAAACCAGTGTTGGCCTCTAATTACCAGCAGACGACCATGGCCAGTGTATTTATGTGTCCATTTACATGCAGCTCGTGCACCTTCAATACCCCCCAACCCATCTTCCATGTCGTCTCCCATTACCATCAGCCAGAGGGGAGACTAAGGTGTCGACCCCTCTCTTGCCTTTCCCCCACAAACACACACACACACACACACACACAGGCATGCACACACAGAGTCATAACACCAAGCTCATTGAGGACGAGAGCACCCGAGAAAATCCCTCTCTGCGACGAGGCAGTAATGAACTCGCTCAATCATAATGTGGCAGTGACGGTCCAGGACATGAGAGCAGAGCATCCCATCGCTCAGCTGATGCATCAGCGCCGCTTCCCGCCGTCGTTTGTCCCCGGCAGTTAAAACGCCCGTGCCGGCCGTGACTGATGCAGTAATCAAGTGTCGCTCTGCCTCCCTCGCCTTCACACTTCCTACTCCTGAGCAGAGGAGATTCCGCTTATCCATTTGCGAAGCGCTAATCCAGGGGGCGCCGTTTGTGTGGTGGAATTTGGGGTGACAGTTTTTCCACTTATTTAACTCAATTTCCTTCACATTTAGCCAAAGAGCCAGTATTATTTTTTTTTTAGACACCGTATCAGTCCTAGACAGAAATTGCTTCTCTTCACTTGACCCAACTTTATCTTTATTTTTGGAGGAGCAGTGGGTCAGAACCTCAGCTGCTCCACCTAAAGAATCATTGATTGCTGTCTTGAATGATAAGAAATACATCTATAAAGCAAATGTTAGCACACGTCATGTAATCTAGAACAAACATCTCGCCATCTTCCTTACATGTATCTCTCTTTAAACATTAAACGTTAACGGATTACAAAGACATATTCATTCAATATCATACATCTTAATTCCTGTTTAATTTGTATTTTGAAAGTGGAAATGACACCTTGGCGGCTGTAATGTGAGTGAGTGGCCTTCCCGTGTTGCAGGCAGCACCACGTGTCGCTCCACTTTCTTCTCCCATTTCCTCGCTTTCTTTAAATTCAACCGAGCAGGCATGATTGATGAAGCAGGTGGCGGCAAGAATACTTCTCCCCCCCCACATCCTCTTTTTACCGAGCTGTGCAAAATAGAGGGGTACACGGCATCCAACCGTCATTTAGCAGCGGGCAGCCTATTGTGCTGTTTATTGTGCGAAATCAATCATGCCGCAGTCTGACTGGTGAATAATGAAATAAACTCATCCTTGTTAACCGCTGACCGTTAATTGCAAGGTGTACAGAGCTCTTTTTGCCTTTAAGCATTTAATCACAATGACGCAGCGAGGAGGCAGGAGCCGCTCAGATGAACCGCAGATATGCAAACATGCAGTGCAGGTAGTAACAGTGTGTCGCTGTATTATCATTTGTCATCCTCGTCCACGGGGCGCCCTCATTAAACGTTTTGCTCGGCAATGCCAGTTATGCGCAGATGACCCAGATACAGAAATGATGCAAATGTGAAGCGGAGGCTCCATCCCGCAACACCCATGTTGGCTTCTCTGGGAAAATAAACAAACACAGCAAAAAGAAAAAAAACAACAACATGTATATCAGCCCCGCTTGTTTCTCTGCGAGCATCCCTGGGTCACCACCATAACGTGGACTGAAGTGCGCCTACGTTTTCAATTTCCCCAGTGATCATAAAGATGATCCCCTGGTTTGTTTTGAAACGCGCCGGGGACGACGCAGCAAGATGGCTCCTGGAGCGTAATTTATGGAAAAAGAGGCAGGATGGAGGCGTAGTCGTTGTTTATGATTTGATTTTCGATAAGTCGGCGTAATTCTCTGTGGCCTGTGGCAACAGAACACACCTCGCTGCTCGGGGAGAGACATTACAATGGCTGGCTTTATGTCCTGTGAAATTAAATTCACCTTATAACCATGCACATTGTTTGACCATTTGTTTTCACCAGGGCGGCCCTCCGTCCTCGCTAGGAATCTTCTGCCTCATCGTAGATCAAAAAGCACCGCAAGATTTCTTTATCTGCTGAGTTTATTCATTTGCTTGGGGGGAAAAAAATGGTTTACATTTCGTTGGAGAGGCGTAGAATGTTCTAGCATCACGGGCCGGTAATAGGTTGCTGATTTATCAGGACGGGAAAGAGATGGGGAAAGAAGGGTTTGTGTGTGTGTGTGTATGTGTGTGTGTGTGTGTGTGTGTGTGTGTGTGTGTGTTGTGTGAAAAGGGATACAAGGGTGTGTTTGTGGTGTCCTGCTGTGGCGAGAGTCACGGCTGGCCAAGGGAAGAGTAATCAGATGCCTCTGCAGCATCTAACTGCTGCGCTGCTCTTCCTCTTCCTCCATTCCTTCCTCAGGATTCCCTTTTTTAGATTAGTGGCCTTTGCCTGGATTTTTGCGAGTGAGACACACCACGCCGCTGCCGGCTGCATTAACAGTCCTGTAAATTGCTCCCTGACACCCCAATAGGCCATAGATCAGCACCTGGCTTTTTTCCTGATTTTTCCACATAAGAGAAATTTTCCTAGTGTTTCTTCTCCACAACTGCTAGAAAGACGAAGAAATCTCAGGGTTAATAAACCCTCCTGAGCCGCCATGTGACCACTTTGGTGAGGCTGATGCTATTTGACAGAGAACAACAATGTCACCAGCGGCTCACAAATCTAATCGCGCTGATTTGCACAAGCAAACAGCCGCATTTGAAGTTTTCATGTTTTGATATACTTTATTGATGTGGAGTGAAGGTGCCCGGGGAGCCGGTCTCCCTCAAGGACGCTAAACTAGCGCAGGTGTTAAGATGAGAGCGTCACCTCCTGACCATACCTATAAAAGCACAGAATTCAAGGCATGGATGGGGATTGAACCCCGTGATCCTTGATTTATGAGACCAACGCCTTACCACTTGGCCAATATGCCGGCTTTGAGACCTCGCATTCAGGTGTGTGTCCTGTTTCTACGTCCTTAGTGGCCTCAGTAATGCTTGATTTATCATTCCAAATAAAGACTCATAAGGACAGGAGGTCCGGGTTCATGTTCAGTGCACGTCACAAGGTTCTCCACTCGCTGTCCCTCAGCCCCTTCAGGAGCCTACTCAGTTTATGCGGCCTTTACATTGTCTCACCGGGAGACAAGCTCACCGAAAACAACCAAATTTCCTCCCAGCTGGTAGATTGTGGCTGAGCTGAGCCTCACGTTTTTAGCTTTCTGGAGTCAAGATCTCTCCTCCTCCAGTTTTGAGGATGCTCAGATGGGTGGCGGTTGTGGTGTATGGGGAAAGTAGCCATGTCTTCGACTGCATGACGGGCCTGTGATGGAAAGGCCCCCTTTTCTCTTGCTCTGTCTGTGGTTTCTCTCCTTCAAGTGTGTGTTTGTGAGTGTCGTTGGACGCTGACCTGTGACCGCTCTATGGCGATGTGACACCTTGCGATCCCGGGCCGTCACGCCCGTCCACCCTCTGAGGGTTTAGCGGCATTATTGAATTATGCAGCACCTCTACCTACTGCAAGGTTTCAAAAGCACAACAGGCAAAACTTTGCCTCCTACTTCCTCTCAGAGAAGAAGTTATGGGACAGAGTTTCTCTCTCTTAGCAAAAGGCAAATACAAAAATGAATGGAAACTCTATCGTGTAACCTTCCTCGCTAGGGATAAAAGTTTTTCCTTTTTAATTCGAGGAGTTTCTTTAACACGGCTCTCTCGGAGTTGGTTGGGGAGCTGCTCAGCCTCAGACAACTTCGGAAGACTCCACTTGATACTTCCGATACACTTGTCAAAACAATTTTGTGAGAAGAATTAAGCGCTGTCTGAAAGGCCGATGTGATCAAACACGTAAAACCCTTGAGTATGAGCGGCGTGAGCTCTCTGAGCTGACGACTCCATTCGAAGGTTTCAGATGAAGATTTTACTATATGTGCGCTTTTTACTTCAACTTCAGAGATAAAATTCATTTGTTGAGGTAGATAAAGGGACACCCACCTTTCTGTCCCATGGCTCAAATATTGAGGACTTGACGCTGCGGTGATGTAGAATAGCTCCATGATCTGTGTTCACTGAGTAAAAGTCTTCAATGTCCTTGGATTTATCCGGAAAACTACTCTGCATTGCGTGCATATCCCAGGTAACCGTAGAGCCCTTTATGCTTTTTGGACATTTATAATAGCTTTGAGTTTGCTTAGCCCATCTAAACACCTCAATTAACCAGCTTGTGTGTGCGATGTTGAAATTTGTTGTCCCTCATGGCTTTCACAGCTAATGTTCTCGCCTTTGATTGCGGATATCATTAACACCGTCATTACGGCCTCTCTTGGTGTGAAGTGAGAATGAATATATGTGTTTGTGCCTGCTCAGTAGAGTGCATGTGTATGTATGTTTGTGTGTGTGTGTGTACGTGTGTGTACGTGTGTGTGGGCTCTGTGTGCTCTGTGCACTGCTGCTGGTCTGGCCATGCCTTATTGCAATTACTCTCCTCAGTGGAAACATAAAATGTGCTGCCATGGAAAAATGCCACAGCCAAGCCAGCCGTGCTGCTACGTGTGTTGCTACAAAGACGGCGCAGTGGGCGACTTTGGCCGCGTACGCTGCTTTCCATTCAGGCGCTGAGAGGCCACACAGATGCCAAGATGGGAGTCGCAGTTCTGGGTGCGAGAAACGCTTTGCTGAAAGTCTACCGCTTCGCTGGGGCCTTTGTGGGCTTGTTTATTCAGAGATGTGGCAATTTAAAAGCTCTTAAGATAAGAAGAACGTGGGAGGTGAAGCACCGAGTGGATCCGCCAGATCGATACGCAGCAGATTTTCTGATATTCTGATGTTGCCTCAGCAACCGATAGGGGTTTGTTTGTGAAGCTGTCTAAAGTGGATGACAGATGACAGAGAACAACACACGTCAGGCGGCTGCTGATCTGAATTGATGTTGATGGGCTCAAAGCAGAAGTGAGGAGATTGTTTGTGTCTGTTCCACTCGCATGTCGAGAGAGGAAATGTGGTTGATGTCCCCGCGATTGAGTTCGATTGAATCCACTCCATGACCTACAACTATAGTAATAATACGACATGTAGCGTGCTGATTGCTTAAAAAAAAAAAAAAAAAAAAAAAGCACTGAGTCATAGGCTGATAGGAGAGAAATATCACAACGCCCTCTTTCATCGGTAAGATAAAAAACATTCCTCATGATGCAGAGCCGATGTCTCATGATCAGCCATCCTGTCACCTTGTCATTTTTCTAAAAACCTTTTCACGTCATTCACTCCTTCACCTTTGTTCCCTATCTGTCAGACCCTCTACACAAACAAACAAACAAACAATGGCTGCACTGGAATTTTTAAAAATGAGATAACAACTTAATAATAACTTCCTGAGTGAAATTACAGTAATGTCTGCATGCCTGATTTGTTTTTCAGTGCTGTGCCTGTTCCCACTCTTGTAGTGTGTCAGCCGTCTCGCATGTTTGTATGTCTTGCTCAAAGGCAATTCACACACATTATTGCACCCAGACAGGAGATGCACGAGCATTTTTCATTTGTTCACTTAATTTCCAGTAATGTGAATTATGCAAATGCCTTTCCTCAACAAAGTTTAGAATAAAACTGCAAAATAAAACTGCAAAAATATAACAACAACAACAACAGCAACAGCAACAGCAGCAATAGCAACAACAGCAACAACAACAACAACAACAACAACAACAACAACGACAACAGCAACAACAACAACAACGACAACAGCAGCAGCAGCAGCAACAACAACAACAACAACAACATTACGATATGCAAGACTTGTTAGAATGCTCCAGGTTCAATCCCTGGATCAAGGGTTGCTCTCTGTGTGACTTTGACTGTGAACATGAATGTCTTTGTACGTTGGGGCCCTGATGTCCTTGAATTTTCTCCCTTGTCTGCCATATCGATGTGTAATTGCAGAGACGCTGTCACAGACAGCTAACAGAGTCGGAGAGAAAACAGCATTTTATACTGATGATGCTGGCTGCAGACTAAATACTATGTTTTGGGGAATAAGCGGCTGGTGAAGCGGAAAGTGAATGGGCTGTTTTTGGTCCATAGGCCCGATTTTTGCTCCCGTTTGCAGGCAAGTCATTAACCATGTTCATGTAGGTTCTCTAAAATACCCTGCAGAAGTGGTTGCTATCTATATTAAAACCATAACCCCCACCAATGGAAGGAACATCCCGTAATGAAACAATCTCTGTTTCCATTTGTCTCCTCCCACAAACATGCAATTTCCTCCTCTGCGATAAATCTGGAGCTTCACTAAGGAACGGTGTTACTGCTTTGAGGTGCTTGTTTATGGGGACCTGCATCGTGAACAGCAGCTGCATAATTTTTCATGTGCCACAATACAGACAGTGTCATTGTCCTCATTTATCTCTCCAACGGTGAGATCTCATATTAAAGGCTTTGAGACGCCAGAGATATCTTCTTAAGATGAGATGGAACAATCACAGTTATGCATATGAACACATAGACACACACACAAGCTTCGGCTGCTCATTCCCCGCGGCCAACTGTACTGTAACTGAGACAGACACACACACATATGCACAGATTGATATGAAACAGTCATCTCGCACAGCTTAATGATATTGTATATTTTTTTAGGCGTCTGTCACACTGTTGCGACAGCTGTGCAGAACAGTTAAGATGGTTGGAATAAACAGTGCACAACTGTGTTCAGCGGTTGTTGGTACAAAACGGCTGCAAGTGAGGGAATGAATATGCAACTTGTGCGTGTCGATATGTTAACACACCCGCACATAGTTTCTGCCACTCTGGCAACCTCCAGGCATGTTGGCTGTGATGTGTTGAATGTGCATTGTAAAACATCCTGCACAACAAATCAATGGCATGAATTTGACTTTGCACCCTTATCTTCAATTTCTGTCATTGTACCTCACTTTGTGGGGGAACATACTCTTAGTGTGGGCAGTGTGCGAATGTATATGAGAATGTGAGCCATTAAAGACAGTTAAACCATTAAAGACATTAAAGCTGTACAGCATGAATGCATTTGTGAAAATCTTGAAGCTAAACCACATAATACCCCACAACTAAAAACATTATCATATCATGCCGGTGACAGCCAGGCAGTTTTACCCGGTTTTCTCAAAAAAAAAAATCGTAACAACAGCAATGGGGCATTTTGCCACACTTTACTTTATGAAGTTGCTTGTGATGCTTGTGTTTGAGATAACCTCTGTTAAACTGAATTGAAATTGTTGTGCTTGTGTTGCTTGTGATGCTTGTGTTGCTTGTGATGTCGTCCTCCATAAGCCAAACTGAAAAACTGTTAGGATTCTAGATAGGAATCAAGCACAGAACAGCACAGAGTTCACTGGGTCAAACATTTCATTCAAAAGTCTGAAAGGCAAATCAGAGTCCAGGCAGGCAGACAGCCAGGTAAACGCAGATGTTTACGAACGCCATGAAAAAAGCTGGGTCACAATCACGAGCAGGCAAGCATTCTGGATCAAATTCACACAAGTACTATCAAGTAAGGGAGGCAGTACTTATTGTGAAGATCCGACAAACGTAGACAGGGCAACAAGATTTAATGTCAACCTAATGAGTCCACGAATGACAAACAGGTGGTCAAAGAAAATGAACAACATTTGGCATAAAAACAAAGACAAGGAGCTCCCCAATAGGCTATAGGCGTGGCCCTGGATGTATGGCTACCAAAACAAGAGTTTAAAACCAGGAGAGGGAGACATAAACATCCATCCCTGCAAGGATCCTGACAAAATCGCAGCTGAAAGAAGAAGATTTTGTACATAACAGAAACAAATTAAAAGATGGAGGTCAAGCGAAGAGAGTATCGGAAACATGCCAAGAATTCACCAAAAGTCAGGTGAGAAAACTTTGTTTTGAGCACCTCTGCGTCATGTGCTATACAAATAAAATTGAATAGAACTGAATTCAATTGAAATTTTGATATCACCAGCAGTCATGTCCTTCAGTTGACATTTCATTTCAGTTTTAACAATTATTAAAATGTTTTTCTGTAGCTTTGTGACAGACATCTTACTTTGTTATTTGTTCTGCGGGGAATATTAAAGGATGTAATCTAACATAGCATTAGCACAGCGTTAGCATAGCTTAGACTCAGTATGTATCGATTCACACATACAAGTCATCTACATTTTATTTCCAAGTGAGAACATTAAGATCCACACCTCGTGTCTAAGTGTCAGCTCAGCCGCCATCATATCTAAAGCACTCACATATCTAACTAACCTTACATAGGATCAAACCCATTTTTCAGAGGTAATGACAGTATTGATTCACTGCTAAAATAGCCCACTAAGAAAAATCTCCCAGTCATCACCCTATATTAACGACACCCACACACCCACACCCACACACGCATACACACACTCTGTATCTCACCAATCACCTTTCCTTCTCTCTTTGCCTCGTTCATTAATACATACAGTACAGGAGAATTCCAAGAGCTCGTCCCTGGAGTTTAACCAGCTGCCACTCGAGATCTTTTCATTTCAACGTGGAGATTTATTACACTGTGCACTGCCGTTTTGATGAGCGATAGAATCGTAGGTTAAGAATGTGTCAAGACAATGGCAAATAACCCCAAGCCACCCAGGGGAGCATACCAGTGCACTGATTGGTGGCTGTGATTGAAAATGTCCCCTCAACGAGGGGATGGGGGCAGAAAATTGCAATCTCCGTTTATCCAGCCTACACATCTATATCAATCAAGGGTGGTGGTCGCAGCTACAATTGCGATATTTGCATTCCATTTGGTGCAATCAACAGCGACTGTTGAGGATTCAGCTGCGAAGTACAGCAGTGAAAAAGGATGAAAGGGGTCAATTTACATAGAAAATGCTTCCTTAGCTTGAAGAGGTGGTTACTGCAATGAAATTTTACATTGAAATAAAAATTGATAATGCGCAGAACTACTGCACAGATGTTTCCTAATAAAAGGAAAGCTTCAGTCAGCGCAGAATAGAATTGAACACGTACACCAAATTATCATTTAATGGTAGAGGTTATGCAGAGTGTATTACCACATTTCTGGAAAATTGTCATCATTGCCTTCTTTCATTATTCATCTTTGCTTTCTTTTGGTCTTCCTCGCAAAAATCAAACCGGAGGTATTCCTCTCAACGTCATTATCCTGATTAGATGCTTTTTTTTTTTGTAGCAGCATTTTACACACACACAGTATATTTACGCATAGCAGCACCAAAAAAAACTGTCAGTATTTTAATCCAGACACTGTGCGGCTGAAAGATGCTTGACTGTGTTGTGCCCATCGCTCCGTCTCCAGCAGCCAGCAATGACCATGAGATGAGACGATTCATCAAGGCACAGACAGTTTCAGCAGGATGAGACGGGCCGAGAATGGGAGCCATGTCATTTCACATCTGCCATGGAAACATGCTGAGATGAGATGAACCTGGTCTGCAACAAGGATGATGGAACGACAAACACATAGACCAACCCCGACCATGCCTGGCAGAGTGGTTGCAGCGCCGTGCTTGCTGTCCGTGCACAGCAATTTCAGTAACTGCCCTCCGACTTTCACCAGCTCACGCTGAAGGTCGGAGTGAGGACCCAGATGAGAAACAATGGGCATCTTGGCAGGACACAGCGACCCACAAGCGCTGCCTCATATCTCGGCCTACGTTGATAATCTCCAGCCAAAAGCCGGCAAATTGGAGAGAGTCAAAAGGGATGGATTTTACTCCTTCAAAGTTTGGTTTTTATCACTGGCAGCACTTTATTGCAGCCTGCCTACAGCGATTAACAATAAGTAAGAATGTACTCACATAGTAAAATTATATATCGTGAAAGGATCCAGTCAAATCATACGATTGTGGAGTCCCTGCAATACTACAAACAGTTACAACCTCCCACAACAGGCGATGGTACCATCTTAATCATTCCCAGAATTGCTGCTTGTCATGCTTGATGAGGTGTTGAGGAAAACAGGGCTGAGGCAAATCCCTCCACTCTGAATCCAGGCAACAGCAATGGTGATCG
>OMPJ01020718.1:47204-59995 GCA_900312935.1 Carapus acus
TATAAGAAGGATTCTTTAGGTTTTTGTATTCTCATGAGGTTTTCTTTGAATGAACAAATATCTATTGTATTTTCTGGAGTATAAGCTGTACTTTTTTTCATAGTTTGGCCAGGGGGTGCCTTAGATAGACATGACTTTAATGTGCATCCAGGAGATGACTCTTCTAAGTTATAGCCTGGTGAAACTTGCTGAGTTTTGACTCTTTGACTCTTTGACAAGGTGCCTACCAAGAACAGTTTGGTTAACTGCTGGAAACACAGTTGACTGCCTGAAAAGACGGCACCCATGGTCAGCATGGGTTAGCGCCCCTGCCTGCATCTTTCGTGGGAAAGAACCCCAACAAGCTATGGATCACCCCAAAGAGAAATACCCCAAGGAGATACCAAGAGCGTGGGAGGATGAGATCTCCAATTGGACGGATCCAAGGCTTATGAACCCGGCAAGCGAACTAACTATGAGTACTGCATGTATCTGTGGCAAGCTTTACAAGAAGCAGCATGGATTGAAAATCCATCAGACCAGAATGAAGTGTTTGGAGCCGGAGAGCAAGGTACAATGCACAGGTCCTGGACCTGGTGGGATGCAGAGTGAACCCAGACAAGAGGCATCCCACTCTCTCTACTTACCGGAGTCTCTCAACGCCAGCAGGGTAGTTCCTCAGCAACGGATTAAATGGCCTCCGGCAAGAATTGAGACTCCAAGCGATGGCTACCATCATCGTCAACTATGGCTCAAAAAGATTTGGCCGCTTCCTACAACATGAACTGCAGGGCCATTAAGATAGACCAACCGCTTCAGTAGTTTTGAAGCTTGTATCCCTCTGCAGAGCTCCTGGCTATTAGAGCACAACTTTGCAAACGTCAAACAGCTCATCAGAGAGGCCCAGAACAGAGGTGACAGAGCCATTTTATGGTTGGACCTGACCAACACCAACGGGTTCATCCCCACAAACAAGCTAAGTTTGTACTACACCCCCACCATGTTCCAAGCAAAATCAAGGACTCGATCCTGCATTATTACGACAATTTCAGGCACAGGTTCACTTCTGGGTCATTCACATCAGACTTGCATCACATTGTGAGAGGAATAATATCAGGTTGTACTGTTGACGAACACAGTGGTCAAGGCTGCTGAGGTGGAATGCAGAGGGCCTCCATCAAGATCAGGTGTTCAACAGCCCCCTATATGGATGACCTTACCATCACAACATCGCTCCCAGGGAGCTGGTGGCTCATACAAGGATTGGAGAGACTCATTATATTGGCTCAGATAAGTTTAAAGCTCTGCAAGTAAAGGTCCATGGTGCTGAGGACGGGGAAGGTGATGGACAAATTCCAGTTTTCAGTCTGCGGAACCACAGTCCCCTCTATCATGAAGCAACTAGTCAAGAGCTTGGGAGAGCTCCTTGACTCCAGCCTGAGAGATTTTGTGGTCACCCAACAGTCTGGTGAAGAGCTAGGAGCACGGATGACCAAGGTGGACAAGTCTGGTCTGCGTGGTAGGTTTAAAGCCTAGATCTATCAGCACCGCATTCTGCCCAGACTTTTGTTGCTTCTCCTCATCTATACAGTCCCCATAACAACCGTGGAATCCCTCGCAAGGAAGATTAATGGCTTTCTCTGGAAGTGGTTGGGCCTCCCTCGCTGCCTTTACAGCCCTGCTCTTTACAGGACAAATAACACCATCCAGCTACCCTTATTTGGCTCACTGAAATATGCAAGGTTGCATGCACAAGAGAAGCTATTCAATACAGGGATCCGTGGGACTACAAAGTATCCTATGCTGGGTCTGAGGTGAGAACTGGAAGAAAGTGGAAGGCTGTGAAAGCAGTGGAGCTGCCTAAAACAAAAAACAACGGTAGAGGTCTTGGTATCTTGAAGAGCAGGCGTGGGCTATTTCCCAAAAACCCAAGTTAGCTAAGCTTGGCAAGGACAGACACCATCTACTCCATGGAGAGGTTTGAGCAGGTGTGAAGGAAGAGCAAGTGGACAGAGCAGTGGGACTCTAGCAGCAGGGAGCTTGGACAAGGTGGGAGAGCGTGTTGCAGCGCAAAGTCACCTGGTCAAACATCATGGAGGCGGTCTTCCACCGCTTCCGGTTCCTAATGCAGGCAGTTTGCAGTGCCCTCCCACGCCCAGCAAAGCTCCACGCGTGGGGTAAGAGCAAGTCATCCTCCTGCCCCATTTACCGATAACAGAACATCTCCTCAGCAGCTACCCAAAGGCCCTTGATGATGGTCGCTACTGGTAGCACCATGACCACGTTCTCAGAGTAAATTGCTGGGACCATAGCCTTAGCCATCATCACCAGCAAACATCAAAGAAGGCAGTCCCTTACATCAAAGCCGGAGAGAGAGACCCTGGGCATATTCACAACTTCCCTTTTAGGAGAAAAGAAGATGAAATGTCTGTTCTTGGTTTCAGGTTTTGTAAGATAAATTTCCCCAAAAAATGCAACTCAATGTCCGCTGTGACTTAATATCTTTTTTTTGTTGATTATTATGCATTTTCTGGCTGGAGCCACTTTTACTCCAGTGTGACCAACAGCCTGTAAATAACAGGCAGTGTTGGGAAGATTACTTTGGAAATGTAGTTGGTTACAATTACAAGTTACTCTGTTGAAAATGTAATAGTAGTGTAACTATTTCAATTACTTTCTCAAAGTAGTGTAACTAATTACATTTGGTTACATTTTGATTACTTTCCTTAATTTTGAATGAATGCTCTTGACTGTTAACCGTTTAACATTTTAAGACCTGATTGTGTTAACCTTTCAGCAGTACTTAGGACTACATAAAGACAATATAATAAAAGACTCCACAAGATTGAACTTCAGTACCTCAGTTTTTACTCTGAGAACAGCTGTGCATACACATCACATTTTTCATCATCTCTGCATATCTGTAAACTTTCTGTATCTGTAAAACAAATTTTGGGCAGAACTTAAATTAAAGCACTTGCTCTGTGTCATTCAAAAATCAAACTGGCCAACAGAATGATACATAAAGCTAACAGACACCACCGCGACACACTCAAAAAAAAAGAGCTTCAGAAGAGTTAGATGCACGGATGGAAAAGCAATCAACTGCTTGTTCATTACTTTCAGTTGAAATACTTACTAATCCCTCAGATAAATGTTTGGGCCCTTGTCGGCTTTCTCAACAAAGTGGTGTTTGTGTTTCCAACTCTCAGGAACATATTTTTCCGCGCCTCGGACATGTTGCTGAGTCTGACGCTGACTGAATGGCACATGACCAGAGACAGCCAATCAGAAGCGTCAGTATCCAACTTGCAGTTTTGGAAGGAGGATGTTGATATGAAAAAACTATTGGATGAATCTGAGCTTTTGCGGCTATTTTTCAAATGTAACTAAAATTGTAATCATGGAAATTTCCAAAAGCAACTGTAATTTAATTACACATTTTCTCCCTGTAATGTAACGGATTACAATTATGTACATTTTGTAATTTAATTATGTAACGTCGTTACATGTAATTCGTTACTCCACAACACTGATAACAGGTAACTAGTAGGTGATGAAAGAGCAACTGTTGCCTTTTGAAAATAGGTAGTTTGGCAGTGTTACATTTACTGTATATAGGCAACACGTTGGAAGTTGGACATTGTGGAAGTGGAGCTAACAAGTGAGACAACATTTAGGGTGTGTGGGTAACGCCTGTTCTGTGATTATATCTGGTAGTCAGGATGCTTTCAATTTAGCGGGCGTGTTTCATCTCATAAAAATGACTCTGCTGCAAGGATACACCTGAACGATCACAGTGTGTGTCTGTCAGAAGGCATTACCAACACACACACACGCCCGCACACACAGTAGAGTGACAGTGCAGCCACGCTAGTTCAACTGTGGAGGAAAAACTCAGCAAAACTAAGCAGTAATTACATCCTCAGAGTGCAGTCCTTTGTCAGCTCGCGCCACCATTGAGCATTTCATCTCCCTCCTCAGATCACAAACATGCTGTTGAATCATTACACCAAATGTGCTTTGTTTGATTCTTTTCCTTGTGATAGCATCACATCAGGTCAAGTAAAAAGCTATGGGCAACAACACCACATCAGAGCGGAGCTCATGGTTTGGCTGCTTCGCCGTCAGTCCCTTTATGTCTGCTAAAACAGTATCGCAAAGGGAACAAGGCCGTGGTAATGAGCCGGAAGAGCGGCGCTGTCTCATTTCTGCGGTGCAGAGAGAGGAGTTGAATTCCCCCTGAATTGGGATGGATTGCAGAATCTGCCCTCTGGTCCCCTCCTCTCGCCAGTGCCCTTCCTAAAATCCTTAATTGCCTGTTTGAGAGGATTGTGCCTCACCACATTTATGAAGCTAAAGCCATAATAATGACTTTATTAATTTGTGGCATTTGGGCTAAACCGATAAGACGCCCGACCCCCTCCGTTCTCTCCCCTCTCTCATGGGATTTTAAGCCTCTCACCCACAATGTGTGCGCTTGGGGTGAAAGCCTTTTAAAGCCTATTTCGGTCCGCCTCAAAAAGTGAGCGATGGGCCGACAATCGCGGCACTCTACCCAGATACAATCACGCCCAGCATCTGCCCACAAACCTCCCATGTAACCCCCCAATTGGCAAACTCAGAGACTTCTCCAGGAGTCCCTCTCTGCAATTGCTGCTCTTCTCATCAAAGATTTGTGTATTTTTTCAGGCCTGTTTGCAAATAAGTGGGTGTTAGAGGGTGTGAAAGTACTGTGGCCTATCGCTAATGAGATAGCGGGTCACTGATTTCTTTGCTGGGCTGATGGCTGCTGAACGTTGTTGATCAGCCAAGAGCTGAGCTGATTAAAACCCTTCTCCCTCAGAATAAACACTAATTATCCACATTGACAAGCCACTATGGGCTCCCCCGCAGCCTCTGCATCAGCTGACTGGACTTTGCAAACGCAGGGAAAACCTGTGCTTTGAATTAGCTTCAGGCCTCACGTACAGTTTGTATGTATGAGAGTGTGTATTTCTGGAGTAGATGAAACTCAAGAACCCAAGAAATTGCAACTCAACACAAGCAGGAACTTCCCTGCTGTAAAAATTCAAAACACACATACAACAAGGCAATATACAACTCAATGATTCCCTATACTGTGTGGACACTTGTGTAGCTGTCCGGTCAGCTCAGTTTACCTAAATCAGCGTCATTCAGTGTATTGTGATTACTGACGATTACTAAAGGAATTGCCTCATTACGATAATTTATTTTCCTCTTCATTACTGTCTGCGCTGCGTTGACCCCTGGTTCTTACCCCTGGAATAGAGACATGTTTTCAAAGACCAAACTCAATATCTGACTCTGGGATTATTGTGGACAGACTAATAATCAACAAAAGAAATTATCTATGAATTAATTATCACTGCTGAAAAAATCCTTGAGAAAAACTCCAAGACCCATCCTCTACTACCTGTCATGGTCGTTGGAGTTACAATCAGCTCTGGATATTAATAGTTTGGCCTTAAAAAACGTATTATCCTTTCCACTTCGTGCTCAAGCTGCCTTCAGTGTTGTTAAAGCATGATACAGCATCCCTGGGTGATGAGGTGTGGAAAACACGTTATTTGTGGACTTTATCTTAACATACAAGCAACAGCAGCCTTTCCTATGCCTGCAGATACATAAATACAATCACTATCTCGACATGTATCGTTTAAGCAGCAGAACATACAGTACCTGTGAGGGGGAGATAACACGAAGATACGGGTCGAATGCCGCTGTCAGTAATGAGATTATCTTCACACAGGCAGATTAAAGTCACTTCCCTCAGGACCTTGGAGTTTTTCAACTTCCCTGCTATTGTGAGGAACTTGTATTCTCCTCTTGCCTTTCTTAGAAGCCCAGTTGAAGGAAAAGCTGCGGGTCTTTGAGGGGGTACGGAGACTTTCTCCAGACAATGACTTGAAAGGACCCCTAGCCCTGGAACAGAGTCCTTTGCTGAGTCTTTTGGCCTACTGGGAGCCTGTTAAAGGTCGAAGGGACACTGAGATAGATCAGAATCAGATTAGAGATCCATTAATCCATGGTAGAGACAAGGCTGTGTTCAGGTGCATGGTGGACATTTTCCTGATTGTATGCATAAAGATTTGGTTGTGTCTATGTGTGTGGGTGTAATCGTACGAAGTCAGCCAACTCCAACAGCACCATGTTGTATATTAAAACACATTACCGAATGTGTGGAATAAGTATCTTGAACGCTCCAGAAAGTTATCAGAATGGCTGAGAGGTGGTTGTCATCTCTGTCGTCAAAAGTAATTCCTAGATAAAACAGCAGGGAATAATGTTCCCATTATGTTGCTTTATCAACTCTGATTTTCCAATAAAGAAGGATGATGCATGTAATGAGGTTTCATATTGGTTGTGTGTTCTATGAATTCACAATCGGGTGAAACACAATCATTATATTTACGGAGAAACTCTGCCTCTTGTTATTGCAAACACTGATGTCACCCCCCCATTTTCACTCCACTGCAGCCAAACTGTAATTAATTTTTACACCTGCCAAAATATTCACAGCTCCACGCTGCAATTCATTACCAACAACAGCCATCACTGTCATTTTAACAGCAGGAGCGGAGGGAAGGTTGCCATCAATACATTAACCCGCAGAGAGACAGAGGACAAAGGAGACAGGCCGGAGCAAAGTGTGATGTCATCAAACACTGATCCAAGAAATGATGGGAATGTTCTTTCCTGCTCATCTTTCACGTGGGGCAGCAAGGAGGGGGAGGAGGAAGGGGAGGAGGATGAGAGGAGGGGAACAATGGAGAGCAGGAGGAGGATGCAGGCTCTGTTGCTGATAATAGTGATGATAACAGAGATAGCATTCATCATGATGAGGGTGATGAGGATGATGATGAATATAGCGATGATGATGATCATCATCATCATAATGATCATGATTATGATGAAGACGGTAGTGCTGCTGGTGCTCATGGTCTGCTGTCGCTGCTGATTATGATAATGATGTAAATGGCAATGATGATGATGATGATGATGATGATGATGATGATGAAGATGATGATGGTGACGCTGAAGGTAATGGGTGAAAAATATTCAGTGTGTTAACTCATTTCCTTGTATGTGTTAATCAGTGTGACAGCTGCTGTCCCACCATAAGCTGTTGTAAACAGATGACTTTTTTATTTTCTTGATAAGAGTAACATCCCTCCAACACTTGAGTGTCCTGGATTTTGAGTATCTCTTTTTGTAGCGTCCTGCTCCATTCTCCGAGCCACCGTGGCTAGCATCCTTTTGTAACATAATCTAAAGTAGTTTTAATGTAGGGCAGATCAGAGGAAAGAATTTACTCTTGGAGGATTTATGACAGGGCAATGGACAATTTTTCAGACATAACTGAACTTCCCTTTGTAGACTAGACTTAATAACACAAACATTAACCCAATGAATCCTAAATAACCAACAACAACCCTTTCACAATGAAATTAAAGGAATCAGGGCCAAAAATAATGCTCAGTAAAGAAAATTCTTAAGAGTCCAAAACCTGTTCAAAGCAGGCACATCTAGTGTAAAGTTTGTCCAAGGTCAGTTTCTTTGTTCATAGTCCTTTTCTCAATTGCTCATCTACCAAGATGGTTTGTCTTATCTTTCTGATGTAAGATTCCTTTAGCTGTTCCGTGAAGCTCCAGCTGACTTCACACACTGCCTGCGTCCCACTCCAAAATCCCAAATGTAGGATTGCCACCAGGGTCCATCCAAAAAATAAAAAAATAAAAAATCCCACCTGCATAGGACAGTTGTTGTATCTTTTGCTTAAGATCTGCACAATGTTATCTTAATTGATGAGCATAATGAATTCAACAACGCAAGTTTTAGCAGTCTCAGGTTGCTTTTAACACAATAACAGAACAACATTTAAGTACTGGTAACTAGCCTGACCACATCCTAGAAATCAGCAGTATGTGTTAACATTAACTCACCGTTTTTTTCATTGCAAAAAAACATTTTCTTTGCTATGGTTAGGTTCAACTTTGGTTAAAAAGAAAATTGTAATTTTATCAACCAGCTCTTCAACCATTTACTGTACCTCTCCTGTAGGTGCTTTGGTTCAACAACCAACTAAAAAGACTGAGGAAATTTGGACCATCTCAGTTTTCATGCCAGAAATGCATGTGCATCCTGCTGTTGAAATTACGCATGGCCCCTAAAATTTACCAGGCTGTGTCGCACTTCTCTGGGCAATGCACTTGCATTCTTTCATTTCTGTTAAGATTTAACATATTTTAGGCCGCGGTGTGCCTCTCCACAGCCGCCCACCCTGCTACAGACGTCTCAGCACAGTGAAGCAGCCCAGCTCCAGGCCCACGGGCCGGAAGGCATTTGCTACCTGTGCTGCCATCATTTACTCACCTGACTCTGTGTTCTTGGCCGCATTCTTCCTCCAACACGGCCCGGTGCTTCCTGGCTTCCATTTGTGAGGAAGCGTGTCTTCATTCTGTTTGTGTGACTGAGGAGTGTGACAGGCCTGGGGTAAGAGTGGGAATCAGATCACAGCTGGCGGATGGCATCCCATAATGAGCGAACGTGACGAGATGAAAGTGCGTGTCGTCTGCGGCGTGCCAGAGCTCAGCGACTCCACTTTGCGCAGCCTTTGAGGAGAGGAACGTGGTGAGACGGGAGACGCGGCCCTCCAGCTGGAGATGAATGGAACATTTCCACCGTGGCGCCACGCTGGTGTGTGAGCATCACAGTGTATTCTCACACACTCGCCACTCTTTCCAAGGACTCTTATCAGTTTTCCCCGTTAGTCACATGGGGCAGTGATTCGCAGGCCATTATCCGGGGCGGCTGGCTGGCTTGTCTAGGGGACTGTTGGCGGTCACGGACATGTTGGCAAACTGTGTCCCAGAATCTGGGGAAATCCAACAGTTTCCAGCAGGCGAAGCGGGAGTAATGGGGCGGAAAGTTTCCAGCAGCCAAGGGCAAAAACCATCTTCTCTGCATAAGCAGAAAGATCAGGTGAAACTAAATGTATTTCCTGTGGCTGTGACCTGTCAGGCTCACATCCACACATTTGTTATTGTTGTTGTTTTTGTGGTTGTTCGAATAAAAACAACACGATTCGACACGTATAGAGGAGCACGAGTGCTGTGAACCTCTCATGTTTCCATGCTTATTTACCTCATTTGCATAATTGTTTTGGCAGAACAGGGTTATGGGTGAGGCTGAAATGAGGAAAGATCAGGTGATCTGGCCGCTCACCAACCAGCGATGATCAGCCTTTGTGTTTACGCATGCTTGCTACACACACTGAGTTAGATTTTCTCTCTGCATGTGACTCATCTGCCTTTTTCTAGCTGCTTTTACGAGCTTTAGCGCATTTAGGACATCTGTGTTGTGCTCAAGGACACACCAACATCAGGAGGAATCTAACATCAGCGCACTGGAGTATAGAAACACATTCCTATACTCTCAACTTTGGCAAAAAAAATAGTAAATCCCTCTCTGATATAAATGTCTCATCCCACATCTCCCAGGAGTTGTTCTCCTGTCTGGTAACTCAAATTCATTCCATTCCTGTTTTGTTTTGGGGTTTATTCCTCCACCACTTCTTCAGCAGAAAATAACAACATCTTCAAGCTGCCCCCAGAAGCTACACACACACTCACACACACACAGACACACTCACACACAGTCTCTGTCTCCACCAGCGACTCATTAAATTTGTCTTCCTGTCGTTTGGTGCTGAGCAGTGGGCTGTGCCGTCAGATTATCACTGCTTATTGGATTTAAACAGCTGCCTTCTGTTTGCAGGAGGGAAGGTTAATGAGACGAGGTAACAGTAAACCTGTGAGAGGGAAATCTCCAACATTACATCCATTTATTCATGCCGGGAAATTGTTTTGCGAGAGACGCATCGGGGACAGGGAAAGAAAAGTAGTTGTTGTTTTCCGAAAAAGCAAACCTTCAACAGTTTCTGCGTCCAAGGGCTGTTCCCTTTTCTGGGTTTTTACGCGAGAAGCTGCTCGTATCATTAACATGTTCCTCAGCGAGACAGTGAGATCAAAGTCTCTCATTAACGCATAAGTGCACAGGGGGGAAAATAAAAGTCTTTCGGGTGATCGACGCTTTTAGCCTGCAGTGAAAAGGGCAAAACCAACATAATTGTCTGGTTCATTTACTGAATTTGGAAGTCAGCTTAATTTGATCATACTAAAAATGTTAGTCTCTACCAACACACTCAACCACCTCTACCAAAATTCTGGACAAATGCACTTTCAGCACCATAGAGTCGCTCACCAGAGCCTTGTTGGTCTAGACTGGATGCAAATCTCTCAAATTCAAGCTCAACTCAGACTGTTTTGGAGACTTGTGAAATTCAGGTTTACGAAAATAAAAACAAAACCAATGGATAAATATTTAGGGAGAAATGTATGTAAATCCCAAGATACAAGTAGCAGAAATTATTTCTTTGTCTAAAATGTTTTCAGAGTTTGTGTGCAGGAGCTGACTTGCTCTGAGATTGACGTCGGTCTGATGCTCTGCTGGCTGAAACTTTGTGACGTGGAAACACATTTCCGCCTCATTCCCTACTGTTTGTTACAGAGGAGAGCCCTATCACACCCCAAAGAACCCCCACACACACATACACACACACACACACACAGCCAGCGATTACAAATCACACCACTTACTCTGCCTTTGATTATCATCTGGTTGGATTTCAAATATCTCAAAGGAAATTAAGGTGGAAATGCATTATTGATGTTTCTGTCGTCCTCCTCAGGCTGCTCACTCTCTCCTCAGCCCAGCCTGCTTCAATATAAATCACTGCCCAGGAAATCGCCTGGCTCGGCTGTCACCGCCGTGCAGCACGTTGGCTTTGAGCTTCGATCATCGCCTCCAGAACATGACTGGAAACTCTGAGTGTCAGAAACGTTCAGTGTTTTTCTCCCTTTCCAGCCGTAAAGCCGATGTTTGTTCCCCACGAGTAGCTGTGGCAGTACAGGAGGCCAGTCTAATGGCTGCAGGTTCATCCCACTTCGAGACAAACACTCCATTTCCTACTTATTTGATGCAGTTCATTACCAGAGGGACGTTGTATGCATTTGTCCTTACCATTTACCATTCCACGTGAAATGAAGTTGAATGATTCAAAGCTTTATTGTCATATGTACAGTGTGGAAACAAGTTTCCCTGCACAGTGAAATTCTTACTTTGCCGCCCTGCCCTGTGTGTGAAGTTAGCCCCAATATGTAGATATATGTGAATCTACTCTATATTGTGGAAGTTCATCATTGTTATTCTAAAGGTTCCCCTCTTTACTGCCCTTTTTGACCTGTGGAGTTTACCTGCCTGCAATACACTGTGGGACAGTGATAAATAATGGAAGCGGTAAGACTCATAGTTGGTGGTTGGATGTTGTTTCATCCTTGAACGGTAGATGAACTGATTTTTGTAGCAATTGTAAGGCTGATCTCTCTGCTCAGGTTTGAGTTGTGTGACTTGAGTGTACAAACGACAGGTAAACAATGCCACAACCGACGCTTTGCCAGATTTAAAACTCCTGCATCAGGTTCGTTACTCGGCTGGCATTGTATCCACAACGCCCCCTCACCTGTGGGCGCCCCAAGATGTGTGCCGGTTTGGGTCTTGGCAACCCAGGCTGCGCGTGATACAACATGGCAGAGTGTGAAGGCCAGTACAAATACGTGTATTAGTAGAGATGTTACAGATGTTTGCAGCTGACACCGTGAAAGGTTACAACCAGAAATGAAAACGATACCAGCAAAGAGACTTTTGCTCATGTGAAAATGCTCATATTCTCCGTCCCTCCTGCCTATTTTAGGATCACGACATACTGTATCTGTGTTTTGAACTTGGCAACCAGTGGGTAACGAGTGGGCAGAGGGGAGCAGTCAGCATGGGCTGCTGGGGTCAGAGGTCACACACTGACAAAACACCGGAGGCACATACACATGCCTCGGGGCAAAACAAAGTCAAGCACCTGAGAGCAGTCCAAATTCACACATACACATACGCACACGCACATGCACACATGCTCAGATGCACGCACATAGACTTCTTTTCATCCAAACTAATCAGCCACCTATGGTGTGATCCCCTGACCTGTGCGTGTGTGTGTGTCTGTCTGTCTGTCTGTCTGTTTGTCCGTCCATGCATCTGCATGTGTAGTTTGCGTGCCTGCTAGTGTGTGAAGCTTTATTTGGGCACGCTTTTCCTTTTCCGTCCAATTTTTCTTCATACCATCCTTTCAAAAATGATCACAATTCACGGGCAATTTCTTTGCTTATCACAAGTTATTGATGGCTTCACTTTGACATACATGTTCAGACCTCAGTTCCATCATATCTGTGGGAACAGATCAAGCAGTTTTTAATTATTGAAGCTGGAGAACAGCTTTAAGGATGCAGGGCACATTTGCTTTTGTTTCCCGGGAAACGACAACACGGTGTAGTGCACAGACCGTCCTCGCTCAGACTGAATGGGAGCTGCTGTGAAGGTCAATCATGACGCATCACCTCCTCTGACGTCAGCGTGACTCATGTCATGCCTCTGTGTATTAGCAGAGGACGGACAATAAACAAGACCTCTCCCACAGATGATCTACTGAGCCTGTGTGTGCTCTCGCTGGTGGGAGACAATTTAATTTAATATCATTTTAATCCTCAATGGAGTCAAATAATTGCTCCTGAGGTGATGTGGATGCCACATAACACACACAAAACGTCTTTAATGCTCTTTATGTGGTATTTTTGTTAATTCATATGCATTCGAAAAATTTCACGTGCCGACACCCCCCC
>OMPJ01020720.1:10065-26613 GCA_900312935.1 Carapus acus
GGAGGGGGGGGGAGGGGGGATGAGAGGGAGGAGGTGTTTTCACAGCTGAGGAACTCAACATGGACTCATGGAAACACAAACAATTTTCTCACAGACAGACTCACAGACTTGCGCCTCATCTTGAAACACATTTGCCCGTTTGGGTCCGATTGGGAAATTCCACAGCATTCCGTCTTTGTTGCAGGCAAACAAACTCCTACTCTGTCAGCAACACCAGGGTTCCACAAACACACAACCGGGCTACTTAGCAAAGATCAGAATTTCACAACACACGCTTCAGACAAATTCAGTACCATCAGACAAATTGGACTGGCTGTGTGTGCACGTGCCCCACATGTGAGGGTCTGGACAAATGTTGGTTAGAGCAATGATATGTACCGATAGCTGTGAATCATTTCTGCAACAATGACCACACAAAAAGGAAATAGACTTTTTGAATGTCCGAGGGCCTCCCTCCCTCCCTCTGACATCTGCTGCCGATGAAACAGGGAGTCATCCAATAACACACACATACTCTTTTACATTTGGAAAAAAGTTAAGGGACTGAAGTTGAGAAGGGGGAGGAAAGGGAGAAAAGGGGAGAGGGAGAGAAAGAGTGAACAGGAAAAGAAAGAGAGAGATTGTATCAGGGTGTGTCTGAAATCTCAGGCCCCCATCTGGACCCTGAGCAGTTTGGGAGGTTGAATGAGGAAAGAAATAAAAAAGCAGGATGAAAGTCTTCTAGCCCAGCTCAGTAATCAGTGGTTGATTACAGTAGGACACGCACACGCACACACACGCACACACACACGCACAGTATGCATACACAGATGTAGATACAGCATTAAATCCAGATGAAAAAGATCAGTTACATACACACACATTTTAGAGCATTACCTCAGCCTCGCCAGTGGGCGGGAGGGGGAAAGAGGCGAGCGAGACAGACATGGAAGTCCAGTCCAGATGGGGGAAGGAAGAGGAAGAAGGGAGACACGAAGAAAGAAGGAGAGAAATGATTCTGTGTCAGACAATCCCCAAAACATATGTATGGGCAACGAGGGAATGATGAGGGATTTCTGTCATTTCAAAGTGGGCAAACACAAATATTCTACATTCTAAAAGACGTGCCTTACAAGGGGTGGTTAATTTGCTGTTTATATGGTAAATGTACAGGAGAGTGATGTTTCTACGTAAAAGCCTTGTGAAATAGATGATATGTTATCCATTTGTTAACATCTGTGTGTCTGGGTCCAGAGCAACACATCTCCCGGTCTCACTGCTATATCCTCCACATCCTCCTGTGGGACTCCAACTCACACCCTAGATGGCTTTTGTGAGCCAGTCCCCATGCACAGTTCAGTCTACTTGCCTCTGTTCTGCCCTCCATTGTGTGAAAAGGTCCATTTCTATGTTATACAGCCATTTTAACAGCTCATCACCTGCAGGGACCATCCTTTCCCCAAGAGGGGAAATGTAATAATAGAGTCAAGAGCAGCAATGTGGGTGACAAACGACAAATCAAATACGTGTTTGTGAAAGAGTGGAACCGAGTCTTTCTGCTCCAGACACCATTTTCAAAGAATGACAAGTGAAAAACTGGCTTGTAAAGATTTTTTACTGCAGCCTCTCAGCTATTTCAGCACACTACATGACTGCCCATTATACAGCAACTACTGCCAAAGTTCAGTCAGCAGAGGACCGATTGGATTCCTGAACTGTCAGTCAACATTCACCCACTCACACACAAACACACACACACACACACACAGGCATGCGCGCAAGCACCCTTTGAACTGCTACTGTACTTGCTAAAAGTTCTCGCCATTCTCAGTATAGTTCCTCTCGGACAAATGTGCTACTTGAAGCGTTCAGTGTCCAAATTTGCTGCATCCATGTAACAGCTGTGTCAAAAATTGCAGACAATCGAAACTCTGCAGCTTTACCACAGGTTGCATGCTCAAACACAGAGTATGGATGTGTAAGCACATACTCCTGACTTCCAATCAACTTCAGAGTGAAGAGGCAGCGAGAGGTGAATAAGTTAAGAATTGGGGAAGCTGGTAAGATGCCAAAGAGAGCAGGAGGGAGGGAGAGAGACTGGGAGATACAATGCTTTCCTTTGACAGAGGTGAGCCAATCTACTCTGAACTAACACAGACCACATGGCCACGTACACACACACACACAACACAACACAAAAAATGCAAAGAGAACACACATGCCCACACACAGATGAATATGCATTTTCTACCATATTGCAACCCACTCCAAAGAATGGCATAAGTCATGCATACAGTGTGCGCACACACTCTCACACGCCAGCCCGATTCCTTTCGATGAATATGCTGTATCTGTGTCAAAACAGGAAAAAAGTGCATGCACCTGGGATGCACAGAAGTAGGACAATCTCAAAAAATAATTCATAGTTGTGGTAAAAAAAAAAAACTGTCATTGTGCATTCAAGTCTATTAACACACACACACACACAGATGCCTCGGAAGAAAATTCCACACACTCTGAAGAGAATTCCACACACACGTTTTCATTGCGACATAGTCAGTGAGTACGTAACCAACTTTTGTTTCCTTGCACTTGCAAAAATACACAAACGTGCTTTTGAGTGTTAACACTTGATACCATTCAACACTTGGTTCACTTTTCGACTAGTCAAAAACAAGAGAGCAGCAAAATCAGGTACTCACATTGCAGAGGGAAAGTATAGGCTGACTGGAGAAATAGACTTTCCCTGGCAGTCTCGGCGAAACAATGAAGCAGGAGAGGACAGAGGGAGGAGTAAGAGGGCAGGGGGAGGGACGAATGGAGGAGGGGTCACAGCGCATTCCTGCCCAAGCAGCACACACAGACAGCGGGTAGAGGCAGGACCACATAGGTGGATCGATGCAGTCTTTCTCTGTTGCTCTCTTGCTCATAAACCAACTTCCTCTTCAAGTCTGTGCAAATTTCCAGTCCCTGCCACTGTGTGTTGTTCTATTCCTTCCTTCCTGTGTAGCAAGTGGTTTAAGCAACACAGCCAATGACACACCCTCAACCTGCAAGGAGAAGACTACCTGAGGAACCCCTAATATTTCATCACAGAGAAAGAGAGGCGACTGGAGAAAAGAAGACAAGAAGCAGGCCTCTGTATTGTGTTGTGGAATTCTGACAATTGAGCAGTGGATTGTGTTTCTGGTGCAAATGTGCGTGCGGAACAAAAGGACACTTGCTGTATTGGCTCCTCCATAAAACAAAAACAATGACTAACATGTGCGCACGCACACACAGACACACGCAAACAGCATGAGACAACTACAACTCACCATCAGGTGCTGCACATGAGTCAGGCACAAGCTTTGTGTGTGTGTGTGTGTGTGTGCGCGTGTGTGCGAGTGGGGGTGTGAGGTTGTGTACGTCTGAGACGTGAGTGTGAGAGACAGTGAGTTTGAGTTAGCGTGTGTGCATGAGTGGGTATGCATATGTCAGAGGTAGGTGGGAGAGAGGAGGTCTGAGAGGAGTGTGTGAAAGTGAGCGCAACAATCGGGGCAAGACAGCGAGAAGGACCGGGGGGAAGAGAGAGAGAGAAACAGAGAGAGAGAGAGAGAGAGAGAGAGAGAGAGAGAGAGAGGAAGAGAGAGAGAGAGAGATAGGGCCCATTGTTTGGTGTCAGCATGTGTGCTGTGGAAGTTATTGTATTACCATAATTGGAATTGGTACATATTGGGACCTAATGAGGTTGAGCTGTCCAATACAAAATGGAGGTTTCGTCATTCCAAGAAGGCATAAAAGGGGATGTTGAAGTGTGCAAGAGCAACTTCACCCCAAACACATCGTAGTGGTCGAGTGGAAATGAATAGAAAATAAAATTGTCCTCACATTGTCTAGTTCTTTCTGGTTTCCATACAGAGGGTGATACTTCCTGTATTTCCCATGGCGGTATTTGTTGGTTATGAAGCGACGTCTATCCTCGCTACAGCTGGAGGGCATCAATGCTTCACTCGGGGGAACGTTTGCAGCCCAGAAACCATTGGCTCGCTCATTGCCAAGCAAAAGGAACAACTGTAGATGGTGACATCAGATTGTGAGAGCAGGACATGGGATTATTCAAGTATTTCTGTTACTGGTGCCAATTGCATATGATAAACAACTCAACACAGCCCTAAAAACAAGGCGTACCTGTATGAGCTCCTCTGTCCAGACTTTCCTGTCCATCTTCAAACTCCGAACCTTGGAGATGCTTGGACCCAGACCTCGATGCTCTCCTGAAAGATACACAAACACACACAACTATCACGCTGACAATTTTCCTGTGCTGTTGAATTCAACAAGTGGACAGCCGAGTCTGCTGCCTGTGGCCAACACATGAAATCCCCACTGTGCACAAATCAACACAGAGCAGTTCTCTCTCTCCTGCACATTACAAAAACAACACAGATGAGAAGGCTACACAGACTACCAAGAAATGAAAATAAAGAAAAGCAAAACACAAATATCTGCCTTTTGGAGGAAGAATAACATAAGTACTTATCTAAGACAATGTAGTGACAAGAAAAAAAACTAAAACAACAAAGAGTAATAATACATGCAGGAATAAATACACACCTGCGCATCGTTTACAGATCACCACACACAAGTTGATGGCTGCCCACTCAGGGCTGCTCGCGGCACAGTCAGCGCAAGAGCTGTTGCTTGGCTCCGCCCAGATGCGTTCCGCTACCTCACTATTGGATAGGGCCTCACCTATCGCCGTGCGCATGGACTCCACCCAAAGCTCTTTAGACTGCTCAGAGTCAGCGATGAAACTGCGGAGAGAGGCGCACACACGGCCGAGAGAAAATATCGACATGATCATGTTACTGCCAACTACTGAGTGACAAAGAATGAGGGAGACTGCGGACAGCGTGAGCGTGTCTGTGTGTTTATCTGAGTTAAAAATATGCATCCAGTCTTGGAAAGTATGTATTTATAAATCTAGACAGAAAAGACACAGATGCTTCCTTACTTCCTTCTTTAGTCTCCCACTTCTCTAATGGCCACAGTAAGATTGATACATTTTTGCACAGAACCAGACACACACACAAACGAGTCACTCGACATTCAGAATTTCCCTCTCGCAGACAGACGGATGAAAGGGCATATCAAATATATCTAAATGGCTTTCATTTGCAATGACGACCGTAAATGCAGAGCAGAATGTGTGTCAGCAACAAGTTAGCGTACCTGAATATGCGGTAGGGAGTGGTGAGGTCAAAGCTGCGCCGGTCTGTGTCTCTGACATTTCCTACGTTCATCTCAATGGATGTGATGCCAGCTCCTACGTGATAGTCCTGGAACAACAGTCAGTAGCTCAAGTGATGCTAGTACACACACTGCGCACAAAGGATGACTCAACAAACGTTCCGAGTATCCCTACCTCCTCATTTTTGTAGAGGTACACCTTATCTGCAGCCACAACAGTGAAGAGTTTTGAGCGTAAGCCTCTGAGTTCCAAAAGGCCTTTGTGGTCCGGCCTGAGTGGCGATCCAAGGCTCGCGCCAGAGCTGCAGCGGCGCCCCAGAGTGCAGTCTTGCAACACAGTCACCCATTCATTCCTTTCCGCTGCACAAGGACAAAAGTAATTACAGTAAAGACACATGACATGAGTACTAACAAGGCTTCATATAAGCTAAGATAGATCTGTATTCCTATCAGATGGAGAAATTTCAGCTTTATATGCATATAAATATCTATCAGCAGTCAATACAATGAAAATATCAGGTAGCAAAACAAACCTTCATTCTCGGCCCGAAAAATGAAGTTGCGATTGTGTGTGATGACCTCAAACTTCAAGTCCCCAACGGTATTGACATTTGTGATGAAAGCCGTGGAGATGAACCTCTTCGAATACACTTCCTTTGGGGACGGGTGTAATATGTGCACACAGTGCAGAAATACGTCACTACCTCAGATATAAATGGCACGTGTGTGGCCTATTTTGTTGATGAGTGTGTGGCCCATGGTCAGTATGTTATAGTTATGATACAGCAAGTATGTGTAACCGACTTGATGTGTGTGGGTGAGTAGGTTAGCTATACCTTTTCACTATCAAAATATCTCAGGTAGTCCACATCCAGCTTCACCCACCGTCTCTGGTAATAAAGGGCCCTGCATACACACACACAGACACAAGGGTGCAGGAATTTCAGGATGGGTTCTTTGAGTTGCAGAATGGCTGTGCATACTGACAGAAGTTGGCGATACAACATAAAAAAAAAACATCGAGTAGTCACTGATTCATTCAAGGACTAATTCTAGGAGAGTTCTGGACACACGTTTTCATTCAATTGATTGAAAAAGTCTCTTGTGTGACCTTTTTTAATCACTAAGGAGGAGAATTCAGTCTCTACAGTTATCCGTCCTCACTGATGAGCAGTGGATGAAACTGTGAGGTGCCCACAGAGCTTTCAGGTTTCACCACCTTGTTTGAGGACACATCAGGATTGTTCCAAGAAAGGCCTAGAATATCAACCATCAACCCTCTATTTTATATCAGAGGACGTCTGATCAATGTCGCTGAAGACGGAGAACCGCTGAGGACAGGAGAAGTAGACAGCAGCACTTTTTTGAAAAACGGAGCTCTAGCATACCCTTGTGGTGGGTTCTTGTCCAGCCAGCCCATCTTGATGACAGCTGAGTTTGGGCTGGCTTCTTTGCAGGATGAAGCCCGTTTCCCCAAGGGAGGCAGGATCACGCTGTCAATGGTCCTGTTGCGATCATCCCGACACCCATCTGGCCTACAATTCAAGTAGAAAAACATGCACTTTCTTACACGCAACATCGGAAAAAATAATGCAATGCAAACCTCAGTATCACCACAGCTGTCTCATGACCTCAAGGCTTCAGCAAAACAAGCTCCTAGGTTAAATATGCGGTCAAATCTATCATTACTGCTCCTACAGCACCTATTCTCTAAAATGTTTGCCAAGGACTACATTTGGATGGCGAAATTTCTACCGAGTGCACCAGGAAATAAATGCGTTAATCTTAACTTACTCACATCTTCATATCTGTGGTATGAGAAATACACTGAATTATCAGCAGAACATAAACAACACTCTGATGATATTGTTGTTTGTTGGCTCTTGCTCCTCTATGAGGTCAGGTACAGAGAGAATAAACTTTCTAATGTAAAAAAGCTTTATCTTATCAAGCACTTCTCTGTTCTACTTTGAGGAAAAAGTTGAGCTTTACAGTTTCATTAAACAGCAGACTGTTTCTCATGACACTGCGACAGATGTCAACAATAATCGCATAGTGTGATTTGTCTTTGACAAACAGTGTGTGGTAAGGGAGCCCATCTGCAACAGGGAGAAATGTTTGCTGCCATCTTGTCGATGAACAGCCTCCAGCATGGGTTTGTTCTGTGTGAATTAATGCACAACTCACTCATCATCCAACTGCTCGTCATCGCTGCAAAGAGAATTGTACCGCCGCTGAGCCCTTTCGGGCAGCGAATTGGACATATCCTATTGGACAAGAGAGATGTCGTTCACACCTGGCAAGGGTTTGGGACAGGAAGAAGGCAATGGGGGAAAAAAACATTACCTTGTCTGGGGTGCTCAACATTTGAACACTGGGGTAAATGAAATCCGGCTCCTCGTAGTCATCGGAACTCTCATCAAGTGAACTTGCCCCTGAGACAGACAGAGGCAGGGAGAGAAATCACTAGTTTGGAAAAAAGAGATGTGACCAGAGCAGACAAGTCACCAAGACGTTCTGCAAGAATTGGGAGGCTGTTCATGAAAATAAAGGTTCCAGGAAGAAGAAGGAAAGCAGGCCATCCAGGCAAGCTGGTTAACTTGATTCCAGTATATTGGAGTGATGAATGTGTTTGGCTATGTTAGGTATGTGAAAACAAGGATGATTCAATCACAGATCAGATGCTTCTGTCACAGATGCACACACTTCCAGTACAGCTGAATGTGATGGGATGTTCAAAAGACAACCCGGACAACTTCTCCCATGAGAGCGTTACTTGAGTGCAAATGTGTCTTTGCATAGCAAACAAATCATGCACCTTAAGCCAAAAGTGTTAGTTGATTAAAAACATAGTGTGTACATGTGTGCATACAAACACAGTTAATTTATACAGTAGATGCTACAGACCAGGGCCATGGGCAATATGAAATAAAAAATAACATTACCAGGCGTACCTTTTCAAATCAAAATCACCAAGAGAATGTTTTACAGTTAAAGGGATTACATTTGGCAGGCATACCTAATGAGGGGACCGGGGACGGCACATTTGTTTGATGATGATGAGATTGTTGGCACGGTGTATCACAGAATGCAAGACTTAATGAGCATGCTCAGAGGTTGGTACAGAAATCCTGTTCCTCCACTCCTTACCAGGCATCAAATAACTCAGCAGAGTGCCAGAAAATTGAAGCCAGCAAGATCCCAAGTTGTGTCAAAACCAAACGCGAGCTTTGCAACTCTAAGAAAGAAGCGGAGACTATTTGGTCATTTTCGACCATCTCCACGTCAGCAGAAAATTCTTTGGGTAAGAGGCACCACCACAAGCCTTCCTACATGTTTCCTCTCCCCGTGAGGCTCTCACCAACATAGAGTGTGCTATGAAACCATGCAGTAGTGTCTGTAGCACCTGGTGGTCAGAGACACATCATGGAACAACATCTTTATCAGTGCTCCCATCTCTGCCCCACAATTCAAAAATTTGGGAGCTCTTAAAACAACTGTGGTGGACAAACTGTGTTGAAGAGGAAGAAGGTACATGGCAAGGAGAGGAACAAATAGAGTTGAACTCCTGCACATCTTTCCATTCTTTTGTGAAAACACTTAAGAATTTAACCAATAGGCACTGTGAAGCAAATATCATTTTGGTATGGCATTCAGTACTCACGTGTGTCATGAATGGACAGGGGGCACCTCCGAGCAGTCAGACGCGGCTGAGTGTCTGGGGGCACTGTGGGCTGCTGCGCCCTCTCTTTTTGGTAAGATATCCTGGTGCGCTGGGGAACCTGTGGCGCCTGCTCTGTGTGGACCTCGTCTACAGCCAACCTGTCAGATGCAGGACTGTGGAGTGAGGAGGAAGGAGTAGAGGACAGGTCAGGAAAGGAGTCCTCCGATACCACAGTGACGTGTGGTCGGGTGAAAATCCCGAAGAGACGGCTGATTCTGTACATCCTTTTGAGGGATGGACATCATTCTCATTTCTCCCTTGCCCTCTTCTTCCTTTCCTCTCTCAGTGAAAAGCAAATTAAAAAAAAGTGTCACAAAAAAAGTCTCCCAATCATGCAGAGCTTGAGGGCACAGGTCCAAACTCCCCAAAGAAATTACCTTGGGGAAAATTTGTCAAGTCCGTCATTAGAGAAACTGATCTTAGTGAGACAAAGTCACTAAACTTGATGGCAAACCGGTAAACTTGACTCTGTCCTCATCAGAATGTTTTTTCCAGGAGCAAAGTCGCTTGCTTCTTCTGCTCAGAGCCATGAAGCAGCTGAAACTGCTAAGCTCCTCCTGGATTCTCCCTGGTTGTTTGCACAAACTAGCAAGTCCAAACATGCTTTATGCACAGTATCCATGTAGACAGCAGATTTACAAATCCCCCCCAAGCACACACCAACATGTATTTGTGATAAGTAACAAATAAGCATGAATATTGACAACTGATACGTTATGGGGAACTCCATGATACACCTGTATAATACTGTCCCTGGATTATGTAACAAACAAGGTTTGTGCACAAAGCGAACTGTTTTGTATTGTTTGCCACCTAAGTAGGCACTAATATAGTACCTACCCACTGAGAGTGACATTTAAATATTTGCTTGGATTCAGCTATGTTTATGAATACTATGTTCAGGCTACCATAGCATTTTTGCAGACTTATTATGTACATATCCAATTGCACTCCGAATTTCAGACAGCTGATTTTCAGTCATGCTGACGGGTCAAATGAGACAAATACAAAGAATGTATGTGTAAAGAGGGGAGATGCAAGGCTTTTTATTCTTCCAGTATTGTGAAAGTTCCTCTTTTTGCCCCTCTTTAAAGAAACAGTAACCTGTTTTCCCAACGGAGAAATTCAGGTCACTCACACAACATAGTTTGACATGAGATCAAAAAACGCTCTCCGTCAGTGATCAGAACATCCCACATCAGAAATGATTTAATGAGGTTCCTGTTATGATCTATGGGGGCCATAAATGAACAGAGGTGTGAGGTTAAGGTTCGAGTGGGACATTGGGAGAGAACTCAATTAATCTCGATGGAAAAAAACATTATAACACTGGCAGAGACTTAAGGCCAGAAAACAACACAAGAAAATCCTCATTTGAGAGATTCGTGTAACATGTTAGGATTGAAAGTTAACCAGCTGCTAAACAAATGAGACACAATACCCCAGAAGTCCAACAATGACGGGAAACTGACCCGTTGACACAGTTCCTCATTTACCCTCATTGAAAGACGGCTACCGGGCCAGTGGCTATATTTAACAGGCTCAAGCCAGCTTCATAGACGTCACAGCTGTTGAGAAAACAATAACCTTTCCCCCCACCACTAAGAAGCTCCCCCACACTGTATGAGAACCAGCCTCTGTTCTAATAACTGAATTTTACCACAACAAACGATGCACGTTGGCCTGAAAATAGCTTATGAACCTCATGTTCCTGTGACGTTTCACTTTGTTTTAAATTTAACTTTAAAACTGAGTGGCGGCATGCTTATAAATACAAAACTACGTTACAATTTTGACTGTTTTGTACGTATTGAGACGTTGAACAACTACCGTATCTAATTCCCCCACACATCTATGTACGGTCACTGAATGTAAAATGAAGACGGTGGTGGAGAGACGCCACATCCACTTGATGACACGTGACTGTTTAGTTAGGAAATAAACACTAATGAAACAGGACTAGACTCACGGACATACGCCTCTGGCGAATTACAATTCTGGACGGGTTACTTGGCAGCTGGCATGAGGGGGCGTGACTAAGGCATTTACACCGAGCTTTGACGATGAAAAGTTTGCATCTGCCAAAAATCGCGACGGTGTAAATGTGGAGAAATTCAGTCGTACACGCAATAACTTAGCACTACCTTTAAAAACGGAGGACACCCAACATACAGAAGGGACGCCGCTACGCTCGTTCATTCTCTCTCTCACATATACACACTCACCCACATAAAGTACCTACCTACCGATCGAGGAACACTGCGGAGACCGACCGGTAAGAAATTATAGTCTCGCCACAGGCAACCGGGTCCCCTTACACCCCTACACACGCCGCATCTTATCAGAGCTCGGAGTCCCTCCTCTGCGGTGTGTTACAAAAAATCACGGAAACGCTCATACGGAGCCGATCGGTGCCGACGTGGGACGGATGGGGGCGCACCGGGTCACAGAGCCCGGTGGACGGACGGCTTCGGAGCATCTTACCTGTCTGGACTGACGGGGCTTCGCTCGGTTCGGTGGCGTGGGGAAACAACATCAACAGACCGACGTGAAGGCGCACCGAATTAGAGGGGGAGGAAAAGGCAGCGGGCAATGAGCAGAGAGGAAGAGGAGGAGCAGCTCAAAGGGCTCGACAGCGGAGAAAAAGAAAAAGCGAGCGTGAAAGAGTGTTGGTGCGGGTGCATGAGGGCCAGATTTCTGGGAAGGCACCCTGTGGTAGCTAGGCAGCGCAGAGTGTACAGCTTGTGCTTCCCCCCTTACTCCCCCTGACACTCTGACACACACACACACACACACACACACACACGGACATACACACACATTCACTTCCTCCCACACTTGTTCACACGCTCTCTCCGCGACACGGATCTATTTGTTGTAGCGGAGTGATACCCATGCCCCACCTGTGTGGCACATCTTCGTGACTCTTTGAGGAGCCCCTCTCCCCTCTCTCTCTCTGTAGTGTTTGGAGTGGAGGCTTCCTTCTGCAACCTATGTAAACACACACCGAAGCCCTTTGTTTCCTTAACTTGTGTGACCTCCTTGTGCGCTCAAGCGATGAGGAAGTCGTGTAATCAACTCTTCACCGGGAACTGATGGTGAATGTCGTCATCACCATCGACAGTAAGCGGCCGATTCAATCGGTGCGTTCGCGGACAACCTCGTTTCCTTGACAGTAATTTAACAAAACTTTTCCTACCTGGCCAGTTCAATTTGAAACGCACAACATATTTTACAGACAGCGACAGACTAAACATGTCACGGTGGAAGGCAGTTAACAGTTAATAACGAGAAGAATCAACGGGGAGGCGACATGTTGTTCTATTACTGGAGTCGGCGCAATTCCGCATAGTAGCTGGTTTAAGGTGAATGTAAAGTTTTCGGACCCGATCGACGATAGGATGTTGTTTACAATTTTCTCCAGTAGGTGGCAGCGAGTGAACACCGCTCCTTCAAATACAGCTCACTGCTCACAACATGTCATTAACAAGATTGTAAAACAATTGAACATTAATGATTGACTAAGAAAGGGAAAGGAGCCCAACAGCGCTCTTGGCGGCGTCATTATCACTGATATGGACTTTAGACGGCAGTCGCCATCAAATATTAATCAGAAAACAAGATTCCCTTACCTTTGAGATGGCACTGCTTTATGGTGCGGTCCGTGATGGCGGTATGGAATAGGGGGAGGGCCTTTTGCTCCAGTGCCCACTTTGGGGGGTAATGGTGGAGCGCTTCTGTCACTGCCAGTCTCAATTTCAAAAGTGGTAGAGTAGATGGCAGGGGAGACGGAGGAGAGGGAGACACTGGGGGAGACGGGAGAGCTTTTTTGCTCTAAGTGTCCAACCACACTTTGGGAGGGAGGCTGGAGTGCCAGCGTCTGGGGGCGGCTTAAGGGAGGTGGTGTTCTGGGATGTGGGATAGGGGGGCCAGGAGGCGAGGTAGGGGTGGCTGTCGGCGTGGGACTCTGGGAGGCATGAATCCCATGACGCTCCAGCTTAGGTGAGGTAGGAGCGTTACCAGGGGTTGGTGGGCAGAGGGCGAGGGTAAAACGCTGTGGGGGGCAGTTGGGGGTGCTTCGTGGGGGTATGGGAGGCAAGGATGCGTCTGACTTTGGAGACAAATCCAGGGTAGGGCTGCAGAGAAACTTGGTCCTCTCCTTGGGAACAGGCCTCTCCTTGTCTCCCTGCTGCCCTCCATCCTGCTCTTCCTCACTCCCTCCTCTTTGTGCCGCGGGCCTTTCCTGGGGAACTGCCTTGTGCTCTCCTTCCTCTGCAGATTCCACCTTCACTTTGAACATATGTCTCTCTTTCGGGATGGGTTTCTCAGTTTTGCCCGGCGTGGGCACAGCCATCTCCTCACCTCTTTTCCTTCCTTCCTTTGGGATGCCAGGTGCTTCCAGTGGGGGAGCAGGTACCGGTCTGTCTCTCATTAACACTCTGGAAAATCCCTTCTGCCCCGACGGCCTCTCTAACTCCGAAGGCGGAGTGTGTGTGTCGGAGTGTGTGTTGGGGTGAGCGCTGAGGGTTTTCTGGAGGCTGGCCAGGATGCGTTTCCTATGCCCGGGCAGGGTGACACCCATCTGCTCCAGCTGGTCCAGCGTGAGGCTGCAACATTCCTGTGTGGTCACCAGCCCTGCATCCCTGAACGCATCGCAATACTGCTCCAAGCGCAGGGCACACAACCAGTCGCCCACCGACACAACTGGGTCAGAGTCTAACATCATCACCGTGTGTGGGCGCAGCATATGTACGGAACCAGACAAGATGGCAGCAGAAATCCCTGCGGAGCAAAAAGACGAGATGGAAAAATGACTGCATACAGGAATCGCAATATAATATGAATTATGTAATGATTGAATACGACTTAAAAAGATATAAAAATAATCGACATTCATTTGGAGAATATGATGAAAATCCAATCATGGAAGCTTTCAAACGTTCGGGGTGTTGTAGAGCAGAAGCTTTGGGTTGTTGTGTGCAGCAGACATGCTTCCAGAAACTAAGTGACGCCATCACATCTTCCAGGAGTGTTTCCAGCAGCTTGCTAATTGGACGAATTAAAAGAGTTCGACATAGGTAACATTTGCAACAAAAAATAAGGAGGCAGTACAACAACTGCATGCCTAAAGGTTTTGCGGCCTAGACAGCTAAGAAGTAAAACAAAGAAAAGCTGCTTCTAGCCAGTGTCCCTCCCTCTCGACTCTTTCCCAAAATCAGCATCATCATTGGGGCAGTAATTACTCAGACAGCTCAGATTATTTCTTTTTGTGCCATTGTTGGAAGTTCTCACGTGCCGATTAGTCACACACATACACACACACACACACACACACAATGGCCGGCCTTGATTAGTACAGACGACATTCGCCTCATGTGCTCACATGATGTAAACCTGATTAGAGACAAAATGCAGTGGAGCGGTGCCAATTCGGGGCCAAGAGCAGCTCTGTTGCAAAAATATGCCCACCAAACTACTCATGTCAACTGCAGGAATGATACACTACAGATGCGTAAGCTACAGACCAACGTTTTCAAAGTGCTGCGCATGAAAAAGGAAAGAGCCGTGTGATTGCAAAGAGAAGAAAGTCCCTGAACACAACTCACTGTCCAGATAAAGAACTGCCACTACAGAAAATACTTCAACTTCCTGAAAAATGCTGATGCAGTTTGCAACATGATCGATATCATTTAATGACATGCACACACACCTACCTGCATTGCACTTTTTCGGACCAAATTTAGCATCCTGATAAAAAAATGTTGCAACTTTGATACATCAGTTGGCAGATCATCAGCAACAAAGTACAACTCGCACAAACAACCAGAGAAGAGTAGGGACACATACAGCGAAAAACCAACTTCACGTCAAGGCTGCAGACGAGGCTCTCATCAGCTGATTGAGCCGATAAAAAACACCTCTATCTACTATGTTCAATGCTTGGTAGATGGAGCACAGTGTTAACACACAGTTTCAGCGGAGAGGAGAGGATATGAGATAAGACAAAATGAAACTGAGATTATTAAAGCAGTGGCGAGCAGAGAAAAGCCTTATCGCTGTGTGTGTAAGTGTGCATGTGGTGAGAATTGAGACGTGTGTGCATGCACTTAAAAGGAGAGGAGAAATGGCCGAGTAGAGTTAAGGTCACACACAAACTACGCAGATATCTCCTACAAGACCGCTCCTGAGGACAATTCTGGCATTAATAGTATGCAGTCATCTAGAACTATCATTACAAATCAGGATCAGAAACAAATGTGAAATAAATTGACAGATCAACAGATAAGGAGGGCAGAGAAATCAACGTGTGTGTCGCTGGGCTTTACCGTATCCTGCTGTAAATGGAACCTGCGCTCTACCACATTAGTTACTTGGCTAGGGGTGAGAGCTGTGTGAGTGTGTCTAAGTATGTGTGTGTGTGTGTGAGAGTGTGTGTGTGTGTGTGTGTGTGTGCGTGCGTGGGGGGCGGAGGGGCCTGCGAGCGAGTCATTTCCTGTCTGAAGTTTCCTCTGATGGGTCAGAGAGCGCGGGCCACGGAGTCGCTCGCTGATCAGACGCAGTTCCCCCTTTGCATTAGAGGAACTTCCAGCAGATTAAGTTAAAGCAGCACTCTGCTCAGATAAACACACACACACAAACACATACACAAACACACACACACCTTATCTGGACAAGCTCAGCATTTAATCATGCAGTTTTTCAACTTCAGCACTTTGGTCAAAAAAAGCCCTTAATCGGCCTTGTGGTGTGTGTTTGTGTGTGTGTGATGTAAGCTGCTGAGTGCATGTGTGTGTGCACACATGTGTCTTGAAAGAGTCAAGAGGAAGATGTGACAGACGAACTTAAATTGATGAAAATTTGTGAGAACTTTTGACTACGCAAGCAAAACACTCTTTTTTTGAACACCATAGTGTCACTGTCTACCAATCTGTGTTGTCTGTCTCTCTCACTTTCTCACTTTCTCACTCCCTCTCTCTCTCTCTCTCTCTCTCTCTCTCTCTCTGCCTCTCCCTGCCTCCCTCTCATTCCATCTCTCTCTCTCTAACAGGGGCTCTGTGCTCCTTTCACAATGGAGCCTTCTATTGTCTAATGCAGTGCCGGACAACATGGATTCATCAGCCTTCCTCCTCACAGTGTGTGCCCCAAACTTCCCTTCTTCATACTTAGACTGCATGTGTCCTCCTGCTGCCTTTGCGTGACGGCTCACACAGCCATCTGTGTGACCACACGTCCGACTGTCTGACGGGGCCTCTTCAGACAGGCCACTCCAGAAAAATGAGGCTTCACTTTCCCTTGCTTGGGTGTTGACATGTGGGTCACACTGATCTGGGGCGGGGGCCCTTACTGCTTCTGCAGATGAGATTGTCAGGATACGCTGAGCACACCGGACACGGTTAAAAGTAGTTTTTGTTTGTATCTTCCATCTAAGCTTGACAGTTAGCCAAGGCAAAGGCTAAGAATTGACATATGAGCATAACATGAGTCCCCTTGCAATTAGAGATGTCCGATAATATCGGCCCACCGATATTATCGGCCCGATATTGGCATAAAAATGTAATATTGGATTTTTTGGCTTTAAAACCGATAAAATAAAAACCGCTAAAAATAAAGTA
>OMPJ01020720.1:26633-43506 GCA_900312935.1 Carapus acus
TGCTGCCTTTGCGTGACGGCTCACACAGCCATCTGTGTGACCACACGTCCGACTGTCTGACGGGGCCTCTTCAGACAGGCCACTCCAGAAAAATGAGGCTTCACTTTCCCTTGCTTGGGTGTTGACATGTGGGTCACACTGATCTGGGGCGGGGGCCCTTGTATCTTCCATCTAAGCTTGACAGTTAGCCAAGGCAAAGGCTAAGAATTGACATATGAGCATAACATGAGTCCCCTTGCAATTAGAGATGTCCGATAATATCGGCCCACCGATATTATCGGCCCGATATTGGCATAAAAATGTAATATTGGATTTTTTGGCTTTAAAACCGATAAAATAAAAACCGATAAAAATAAAGTAATGCTTGCGTTACACCGAGATAGTGCCTATGCACTCCTGAAGCATTTACCGGCGCATATATCGGTATGGGCTGATATCAGTATCGGTAAATTGAGAGTTGGACAATGCCGGCATATCGGATATCGGCAAAAAAGCCAATAATCGGACATCGCTACTTGCAATATATCACATCCCTCTTCCAACTTAACACACCACTGATATTCACAACACCTTACAACACCATGGACTTACGAGCCTTCATTCAATGCAGTGTCAGGGGTTAAATCGACAATAACTGGACTTGGTTTCATTATGGCACAAATGGGGCAAACTACAGCCCACGGGACACATACGGCCCCATCAAGCTGCTTAATCCAGTCTGCTGGATTTTTCCAAATTCGTCCTGAGGGAGTCTCTCCTTCCTCCTGCAATACCTAGGCCAACCACTAGATGGTTGTAACTAAATGTAACTGACCTATGGAAAAGCCAAACAAATCACCTGCGTGTATGAGCAGAATCCTGGTTAGCATTCACACAGTAAATCGTCGTCTGGGCATCCAATAAAGACACTTCTTCACCGTCCGACAAATTTACCCACATCCAACACTGTCATCTCAAAAGCATGTTGTATGTCCACATTCATTAACTGTCACGCATAATCATGACATCAATCTACCCCTGACTGCCAATTGAGAAATTAATCATCAGAGCGGTATAGAATGAATTTGACCCATTGAGTTAAATCCCCAAGCCATTCACAAAACATACAGGCTGATGTGAGGCTTGCGCGCACACACACACACACTCACTCAGACGACATGACTCAGTGTCAGACATACTGCTGCTTTTCAGCCCACTTTAGATTTTGAATTAAATAGTGACTCACTTCTGCCAGTAACAAAAAAAAACACATCCCTGATCCAAACAATCTCCTCCAGCTCCAGCATGTGAGTGAATGTTCTCCGTGACCCCTTCAGGGTGCAACATTTCAACAGAAGATGTTTTTAATGATACCATGGCAACCCACTGCACATATAAAGAGATGCATACGCAGATATTCATTGCAAGTGAAAAGTCATGAGATTCACAATAAAATTGTCCTCCTGCATACAACGGAGCAACTAATTCTTCTTACTGGACACATTAATTCATTAGCATACACAGGAATTTCATTCGCAACAACAAAGTGAACAGTGTCAAGTTGAACATAACGTCATCACCTTCACAATTTTTGTCCAGGAATTCTGACAAGATTCAACTCTTCATCTATGAGTTGATGCATTCATGCCGCCATCCAAGGCTAATATTTGTTGCAGCAGTGAATGAGTAAACCTATGGTGACTCAGTGCTGAGTAATCCAGTGTGAATGTGAGAGATTTAAGACAACAGCAATAGAAATTAAAGTGCAGAGTAAAACAGATGAATGATAGCTCTTCAGCAGTTTAGCAGGGAAACTCCATCAGCAGCAACATTGACCATCCCTGACTTAAACTCTCACTCAGTACAGCTGAAAAAGTAATTCTGTTAACCTCGATTCACTGTTGCATCTTTCCCTGCTAAAGTTGTAACACACCAACTTTTACAGTTGCCTTGTAGTGCAGGTGTGTGTGAAGGAGTGTGCCAATAAAACACTATCACACTGTTTCCAATGGAGCAAACAACTGTTCACACTAAGATTCACTTCACACAGTTTCAGTATCTTGATACTATGAATCTGATTTTGGAGGTTCAACTTCTGAAGTTACTGTTTTCCATTTTTATGGGGAATATTGTCTCTGAAACGTTGGAGTGAAAATTGGCAGACACGATGCCACCAGGTAGAGGCATTGTCCATCATCCTTTGGGGATCGCCATGTAAGATTAAAAGGTAAACATAGCAATTGTTTAATGTGGATCTTAAAATTCACTGTATATGGCAGGAGTCGTATTCTGATATTCATTTGAGTATACATTTATGTCAACGAGAGGGTTTCAATCACAAAACTCAACAAAGTACCTCTTTCACAGGAAATATGTGTAAATGGTGGTTCATGGGGATATACGAAAAATGACAACGGGTTGAAAAAGCAGAACTATTTCGGCAGCACAGTGTCGCCATCGTATGTCAGTGTTAGCTGAGGCGTTAACAGTGGGTATAAACAACACTCGGACGGTCCAAAAGCACCTGTTGAGGGTCCACCGGCTCGCTCATAGCCCCCCGGCGGGATTTACAGCACCAAGCGGCCCCATAAAAATACAGATTTCACAGTTTAATCGGCCACGGCACTATTTTAACCCCGGGTGAATTCCTCGGGAAATAAAGCCTCGGAAGCAGCCCGTTTTCGCCCCGCTTTAACCAGCAGCTAATGAGCCAGAAGAGAGGATAATCACAACATTTCCCGCTCCCATTTCCCACGCAAACAAGTCCTTCTCTCTGTGCGACGACAGCCACCCTGGATGTATGGCACTTGGCGACTGGCTCGCGAAAAAACTTTCTGTGTGAGAAAAGTAAATAAGACGATTTTATCCTGAACCACAACATGTCATGTGAGAGGGGATGGCTAACCCGGGGCAACCCTTGTTGAAAGCCCCTGGGTGTGTGGAGGCTGGACGCGACTCAACGCACACACAAACATAGGAGAAAGTAGTAAACGTTTCATTCGAAAAAAGTCCTCCGGCTTACCTTGACACTTCTTGGGAAAAGTTCAGTTCACCGCGCTAGCACGAAAGTTTCGCGTTTATCCGGGAATACTCGGCCGAAACCTTGACGCCAAATAACGGATAACATTTTTCTCACGTCTCAGCAGCGACGGCGGTGAGAAGTCGGACATATATGCATCCAGAGTTAAGACAGAAAGAAAGTGAGAGTAAACATCCGGTTAGGGATTTCAAAATATTATAGCTTATTATTACATTTTATCCATCTTTATTTTGAAGGGTAATTTTGCTTGTAGCTTCATGTCGATTAACGTACACTTGACGGAGAAATTCAGCAAAAACAAAGGGGAAAGAAATTTCCGTGGCACCGTCATGTGACCCAGACTCATTGAAACACTGTATCACAGTGATTTATCGAAGGCTGACATGAAATGATTCGATGAATAATGTCTGATTTGGTTGGAAGTTCACTCAACAATAAGAATATGAATGTTTGTAATGTTGAACTGTATATTTCATCACTTCTAATCCACTAGCTGGTCAATGCATAATTAAATGGTAGAATGTTTTTATGATGACGAATACTATTACTAAAAATACACAGCTAATGCAATTTGGAACATTTGTCATGTCATGTATATTGCATGAACACTTAACGTGACTCGGGGAGAGTGGGAGAAAATGGATAGTGTGCACATATTCTATTTGGGATTAGATTGCTCCATAATGGACAAGATACTGCATTTGGCAAGAGGGATTGCAGAACAGCGGTGTTGTAAACTGTGTGGCTTGAAAGTTGTGACAGATGAGACAGTCTTTACTTTATATGAAATCTGTCCCTGTCTGCTTGGTTTACCAGGGAGTTGCTATTATTTGCTATCTAAACATCGCTAAGTAGCCCATCTGCAATGTGTCCTGTCTAATCACAAGATGTATGAAAAGGGATATTCAGTATGTTTGCAAAATCTGAATCTGCTCTATTGTTAAGTTAGTTACTAAACAAGAATGTCTCCTTTGTTTTCCTTTTAGTCCCGGTAATGATCAAAATATATACAGGTGATCCTGTTGCCAGGAATCTAGGTATAGAAATAGGAATAATGGATGAGTGTTGGTAACAATGTGTGTAGGAGTGAGTGCAGTGCAAATTCAGAAAGAGTGGAGGAGTCTGAACATGTCGACTCCAGGCTGTGAGAGGTCGGTGGAGATGTTTTTTTCTCCGCACAAGCACAGCTCCTACCTGCGGCGGAAGATTTGGAGAAAATAAGAAGACAAGGCTTACAGTACAAAGTCCTGTGGTGTGTGATTGACTTGGAGCGGGATGGATGCTGAGTTAAGAGCACACATTTCATGGCAACAGAGGACATGTGGGTAAAGGCCTCTGACGTGGTTGTAGCTGTAGGCTCTTGTTCGAGCCAGAAGAGGGCAACCTGTGACTGGTGTGACAGAGGGGGAGGTAGAGCCAGAGAGGCTCAGAGAGGGAGGGAGAGAGCAACAAAAGCACAAATTCAAAGGGAACAAAACAAGCATTCAAAGCAAACAGCCAATATTAAATGAATCACTTACACTGCATTTCTATGACAGTTGAACAAGTCAGCAAACACAAGCGAGAACAGAACCACAGAGGATGCCCGACATTCGACTAATGTAGACATGGATTCAATCTGTTCCCTGCATCAGCATTAACTTTTAATGTCAGACGTACAATGTTGTTATTATCTGTTTTGCTGAAGTTGTGTTTGCCAAGGGTGTTTCAGATTAGTTTAATTGACTGGGGAAGAGTGCGAGACAGCTTGGAGGGAAACAAACAGAGGGGAACTGGGAGCAACGTAGACAAAAAGGAAGGATAACATGAAGACAAGGATGCAGAAAGGCAGCAAAGATTGAGCAGGAATAGACGCAGAGAATAAACGACACAGAGTATGATAAGATAAGAGTGCCACAGGGAGGAAATAAAAGAATAACGAGAAATGGGACCCAAGCGTCAGCGAGACCGGAGGGGAGGAGGAGGAGAGGAAAGAGTGATGATTATGGGGTAGGGGCGTAATGGGGAGAGTACAAAAGATGGAGGGAGAAGGAAAAGTGGAGGAGGAGGAGGTGGGATGATGATGAGTCATCAGCGGGCTATCAGTGGTGGGCTGGGATGCTGTGTGGGTGGGCACTCTGACACACACACACACACACACACACACACACACACACACAGACAGGGGAAGCTGGTCGTCACGCTGCATGTATGTCTCCTCCTCCCACTGTGGGAGGAAGACAATACGGAGATGCCATAAGGACACTGTTCACACCGCACACCCTCAACCCCTCCTCTCATACACACACACACGCACACGCGCACACACACAAACACACACGTAACAATGGCTGAGTAACTGCGTCAGCGAGAGGTCTCATTAAGGCTTTGAGGATGGATGGACGGATGGTCAATACAGCTGGAGGAATGGAGAAAGGGGGAATGACGCCAGAGCTGTAAAGTCCAGGGCATTTTCCATTTCAACGCACACGCACACACGCACACTCACACACACACACACACAGGCGTACACAGAGGCAGTCTCCCTCCCTGCATTTTCCAGTCATTCATACTTAATCACATGGTGCACGTGCAGATGTGGAGGTTGTAAAACCTGCAACGTGCAGATAAATTCAGACATGCGGGGAATTGGGACAGCTGTCGCATCGGGTTGGCACACACACATTTACACACACGCAAACACTGCAAGTATCATCAGGGGGCTTTGAAATAATCAGTTCAGTTTTTTGCATGTCCAACATGTTTCGTGCCGTCTTTATTTATGCCATCTGCATTATTGTTTATTCTGTTGTGGTGTGCAATTTCAGTTAATCTCCCAAGTAAGGGCGTGTGTGCGTACATGTGTGTGTGTGCGTCTTAGTGTGTACATGTTGCTCTCATCCATGATGAGTTCCATCATTTTGTTCCTCCTCCACACTGGGAAACGGGGAGGACGTTGCAATAACCTCCACTGTGTGACAGGCAACCTCTCATCTCTGCATCTTGGTGGTGGGTCGATCTCAGAGTTGCCATGCCAACAGTTTGGGGAAATCCTGCATCTGATTTAGGATCAGTGCACACACACACAGACACACAAGGACACACTCGCACACACAGAGCCGCGTGTGAAAACAGGCTTATTTTTAGGCTGGAGGAAGGTTCCCTGCCTGAAAAATCAGTTGCAGGGAGAATGTAAAATGGAACGAGGTCCGGTAAGGCTGGTGATCCTTCGCACGCACACAAACACACACATACACATAAAGAAGAGTCTGCGATCACCGATTGAAAACCTTTGTAGGAATTTAATTTTTAAACTCTACATACATTCAAACATCTCTCAAATAAATGAGCTGACAGTACATGTGAGAGTATGAAACGTGTGTGAGTGTGAGTGAGTGAGTGTGTGTGTGTGTGTGCGCGCGTTTGTGTGTGTGTCTGTGTCTGTGTGTTGGGAGTCCCAGCAGCCTCTGCATACCTGTGTATATTATGCATCTCCAAAGTGTGACCCAGACATAGAAATACAAGGAGACAGCAGGGGCAGAAAGATAAACTGGGTGTAAATGTGTGTGTATTTTTGTGCAGAAAAGTATTATTCAACACGTGTTGCTAAAAAGTGTATTTCAATGTGTGTGTATCTCAAAGTACAGTGCGTGCTTCTGTACATGCGCGAATGTGTGATAAGCTTTGGGGGGAGCGGGCACACAAAATGAAGTTGTCCCTCTCGAGACCAAAAGGAATCACTGCAAATACCTCTAATCTTCTCATTTTCTTCCCTTTGTACGCAAGAGAAGGTTTGAAACGAGGGCAAAATGTCCCCCTTCTGCTGTTTGTCACCATAACAATGTTAAAAGATTGTGTGAGGTAACCGTCAGAATACATTTCTACAAAACCTCTTACTTAGGAGTTGGTGACCACGGGAGCTGAGAACGGTGTAAACATTCTGTCCTGCACGGGCCACAATGATTCCATTTTCATGTCGCCGCCTCCCAGATTCATCAATGACCTATAATCCAAAAAGCCACTTTTTGACTACAGTGAATATTATTAAGTAATGATTAAAGTGAACTAAATATCCTCCAAGCGCAGTGCCAATGTGTGTGTATGTGTGTGTGTGTGTGTGTGTGTGTGTGTGTGTGTATGATGCTCATGCGTTTAATGCAAGAATGACTTAAGACGGTCAAGTGTGAGCGTGATACATACACATGTAGCTGTGGATGCTGTGGATGGTGTGTGTATATCACCGTGTATGTGTGTGTGTATCTAGCGAGCACTGTATGGATCCCTGCAATTCTCTTTAGTATCAGTTATGTGTGTGTGTGTGTGTATGTTTGTGTGCGTGTGTGTGTTAGTCGCTGTCATCCCTCTCCTGGGTCTCGGCCAGGGAGCTCTCGTCAATATTCTCTAGGCTCTCTGCTCGCTGGATGCTCAGGTCGGACAGGGGGATGCTGGGTAATGTGTTCTGTTCGGGGTACAGCCAAGGCTTGAGGCCCGGGTTGTGTTTCTGCTTCCACTCGGAATACTTCACACACGCTTTGTTGATCTTCTTCATCGCCTGCGAAGAGAGGGTCAGATGTTAGAGGGGGACGGGACGGAGGCGAGACGGGCGTCCATACACGTCAATCTCCGCGATGGCACCGGTGATGGGAGCGCTGAGGAAGGGAGGAGCGCAGCCAGCCGGAGAATATGGATGGAGGGACAAAAATAGCACAGGAGGCAAAACGATGGATGAATATGTATGAGGAGCGAGATGAGGGAGCCGCACTGAGACAGGCAAAAGGCAGGAAAGGCGTGTGTGTGTGTGTGTGTGTGTGTGTGGGGTGAACAACACGTCAGGAGGGCAAAGAGAGAGGGAGGAAGAGGGAGGGAAGAAATGGATCGAGGAGGGAAATCCTAGCCAGCCAGGTCCCTGTAATACCTGGCAAGTGAAATCAAAGTTGTCGTTTTTTTTCCCCTCACGCAGCAGATGTTGTTATGGATGAATTTGAGTGTGAATCTTTGAACACGTCAGCGAGATTTTCATTTTTCTTTTGTTTTCACAATTACAGCACAAGCTGCTCTATTTCAGTGGGATCCACCCGTGTCTCTCTTTTTTCACCATGTGAGGGTTCTCACGAGAGCCGAATTTCCCAACACAAGCAGATACACATACACACACACGCACAAGCACACGCACACGCACACGCACATCCACACCCTGCGTTGGGCGGCTGGATGAAAGACTTACTTTTGGAGCAAAAAACTGGGAAGACTTGTTGACGACCCACTTTGGCAGCGAACCTGTGAGAGAGAGAGAGGAGGAGTGAGCGGAGGAAGGCACGGAGCGAGAGAACGGGACACGCACCGTGGAAGAGGGGGAGACGGTGAGAGTGTCTGAGCCAGACAAGCGGCAGGAGAGGGAGAGTGGGTGCGGTGTGTGAGAGGGACTCATAAGTTTGCTCTCTTAAGTTTTTGCGTCACCCGGGATCAAACCTCAGTGATGTGCGACCCCCGAGTCTCTCTCTCTCCTCCCTCTGTCCCTCTGTCTCTCTCCCTCCCTCTATCCCTCCCTCTCTCCCTTTACCGCATCGCGCACACATCACGAAAGGGCAGAGACGATTTCAGGGAATTAGTGGCCGGGGAATGCAAAGGAGGAAATAAGAGAGGAGGGGATTAATGGATAGAGAGAAAGGGGAGAGGGAAAGAGAACGCCAGAGCCGAGGGGAGGGAGAGGTGGACTCTGTCCTTCATATGGTTACCATGACAACTTTTTGAAATAAAGCCAGGAGAAGATGAATCATTCATTACAACTCCGAGTGCACATTAACCACCTGTGTGTGTGTGTGTGTGTGTGTGTGCGTGCGTGCTTGTGTGAGTGTGGCACAGGACTTGGCAAGGTCAATATTTTAGACTCGCCCCAAATCCAACAATTATTAATTGTTTTGACCCAAGTCTTTATGAGCCACGGTTAGACAATCACCAAAACAGTCCAGGGGATGAATTGAATTGCGCACATGTGCGAGCACACGTGTGTGTCTGTGTGTGTGTGTGTGTGTGTTAAGTCCTTACCTCGTGGGTCCACCTGGGCCAAATACGTAAGGGTGCAGGTGTTGGGTCCCTGGCTCTGGATCATGTAGCCAGTCTGAATGGACACGGCTCGCACTACGTCCTTCTTGGGGGGATATTTCTGTAGGTCACACGCACACACACACATACACACAGCATTTCTGTCATCTGTAGCAAATGTATGGGCACTATGGCTGTGTGTTCAGACTGACTGAAGCTATTAATCAACCTAAAAGTCTAGAACTGCAGCAGCTAAATGCCACTGTGAAAAGGAAATGCAGATTTGCAATCATTCCAGTGAATACCGTATATTCACTATCATACACACACACATGCATGCTCACACACACACACAGTGTGTATGTGTAATATCAACTGAGAGCTTATTCCCATCGTGTCACCAAAGCTCCTGCATCGTCACGCAGGTTCAGCACGCAGCCTCTCACCAGGCAAGTCGACCTGCCTCTCCTCTCCCTCCCTGACCCACAATCACCCCGCTGCACAACAGGGACAGCGCTTAAGGAGCAGCCTAGCTGATTATTGTGACGCCCAAACTTTTGATTAGGGCATCTAAGTCTATAATTTATGATGCAAAATACTGGTTAGCTTGTGGTAATTGGAACAGGCAAGCAGAGAGCGGAGGATAAGCGCTGCCTCCGTTTATCCCGGCTGCTTGGCTCGCTTTGTTCGCTGCCTGCCCGTCTCCATTTACAGGTTACTCTCCGGTTTCTGGTGTGCTGAGGAATCAAAAGGTGAGTTCTGATATTCGGATTTGGCTGAGCGCAAGGATGTTTAAGAGGCGAGATGGGCGCAAAAGCGCCGAGGTTGGCGAAGTTGGGATTAAGGCCAGGCTGTCCCAAACGCTGCTCGATATGAGCCAGCTACTAAGGAGCAATTTGCATTACCATTCATGACGTGTATTCTTCCTGTTGTTAAAGCTAGATCATGTTTATTTCTTATAGCATGAAGCAAATGTGTCAAAAGCAAAGCAGATATGATGATAAACCATGATCAGGGTTCTGCACTCAAATTTGGCCGATACACTCAACCGCTGAACCCCCCACATCATGGATGGCAGCTCCGTTCCCTAAACATGGCCGAAAAAGATCCAAACTAATCAGATAAAAAAAAACAAGTTCGGTCGGAGCCGCGCACATCATTCAGTTGTTTGTTTGTCATTCGGCCGTTATCATATCTGACAGTTCCACGGCTCACGCAAGTGCGACACAAATGAGAGAAGAGAAGTGGCTGATGCACAGCATGTGGGGCACGATAAATCAGAGTGGCCACGTCAAATTTGAGAGAGGTGCGTCAGTGGAGGCTGATACACGCTTCAAACCTGTCTAGAAACCAGAGGGTTGCTGGTTTGATTCCTTGTACGCTAACAGAGTATTTTCAACACGCTTGAGTTGAGCAAAAACTGTGCAGTATTTTGGAACAGCTGGTCAAGTTCCACATTCAACTAATGATATTTTTTGCCACCATCACAGCATAAAAAGCAACACTGTTAATACACGCTAAGGCAGGAGTGTCAAACTCATTGTCACCAAGGGCAACATCAGCATGGCGGTGGCCCTCAGGGGGCCAGATGACAATGGCAAGTATTACGGAGTTGTACATGTAATTTAAGGTCAAATGTAACTACTCACTTAGAAATATCTAATTCTACTTTTTTTTTACTTTTTCAACTTACAAATATCTCATTTGCACAGATGTAAATATACATCAGGTCATATTCTATTGCACATTTTTGTATTTTATCAGGAAAAGAAAATGAATTAATCAGCAATCACCAGTAAACAATCAATCAACGGGTGAACAACCTGGTTCCCTCACGTTGGTGTTTCTTGACAAGCTGACATTTTATAAAGTGTGTATCTGTTGGGGCACAGCTGTCGTCACTTTACCAGTAACATCATCCACGTGCATTTTGGGACATGTAGTTTGTGGGTCCATGTTTAAATGAGGGAGACTTATATTGAAACAGTGATTCAAGCACAATATAATTCAAGTGTTATATTGTGTGAGGTTGTACTGCACTACAATCGTGCATTTGGCACCAGGGGCCTTGAATTTGACAACTGTGGAATATTGAAAGTCATTCAGGTGCTCGTAGGCCAGAAAAAATGGTGCAGGGGGCCACATTTGGCCTTGAGTTTGACATGTTAGCGTGTTAAACCTTCAGAGCAAGTCTGAGCCACCGGCCGAAGTCAAATACTTTCAGTGCACTATATCTACACTCACGCCTGCCATAATAAATGCCGTGTGTATGACCTGGTCGATCCTGCTCACGAAGGTTTGTCGAGTCAAACATAATCATGACAGCTGCTGTTGCCACACCCGGGAATTACTGGGCTCAGGTGGGTTTGCAAACAGTGACGGCAGACTCGCCACCCTACGTATCCACGCCAGCTGCTCTCCACACGGCGACTTCTCAAAGTCTGCTGATTATCTGCACTGACCTTGGCCAAACACACATACGTGTACACACGCACGCACGCACGCACGCATGCACGCACACACAAACACACACACACACACACACACACACACATCAGTCCATTATGTTCTTAGCCTCTCACTGGCAAAGGAATGCGGAAGGCAAACGCGGAAGTCGACAGCCAGTGAGTCACATGAGAGGCCTTATCCTTTGGTAAACACGGCGGCGGCCGCACCGAGAGAAACAAGTGGGACGAGGAAAAAAAAGAGAAGAGAGGCGGATGGCAGAGGGGGAAAAAAAAGGTAGCAGTGCACAGAAGGAAAAAGGGTGATAAGAACTTGTTTTCGCGCAGAATCATTTATGCTCCTTCCCTCCAGCTGGACAGGAGTCGCGTTCCAAATCCAAAGCCCAACTCACCCCCCCTCCCCTACACACACACACAGACATAGATACACACACACACACTCACACTCTATATTAGCCATGGCTAATTACTCTGCCGGCTTGACTATTGACGCTCCCTGTCTGCTGCAGTGCGAATGAAAAGCTAGCTAAAAAAAATTCCACTGACTGAATAAATAATAACTGCCACACACACCCGCACAGACACACTTGCCAGTTGGGAGGACAGCACTGGTCTTTGGTTCCGCGTCTTTCTTTCTCAAGTCGAGGGCAACGAGAGCTCAAGTGCAGGAATGTTCTTACAGCGCGGAGACGAACCTGGCTCTGCTTACCGTACGTACACTTTCTCACACACACGCACACACACACACACAGACATTCACACTTGCATACACTCCGGTGGTTACGCATGTCCATTAGTGTATGTGTGTGTGTGTATGTGCGTGCGTGCGTGCGTGCGCGTGTGTTGGCGTCTACGCACCACATGTTTGACCGAGTAGTTCATGATGATGTAATCCTTTCCGATTGGCAGCCAGGACCGCAGGGTGATGACGTCACGGTTCCGAAGAGGGTTCGGACACTTCCCTGTCCGTGATCAGAGGACACATGGGATTAAAATCTCCCTCTGACTGTGTGAGCATCACTTTACTTCCGCTACCTCCAAGCATGCGAGCGTCGGTGTGTGACAGACGCATGCGTGTGTGTGTGACATACAGGCGTAGTAGCCAACGTCGGCGTTGACAGTCAGCTTCCCGATGTCAAAGGTCTCCGTGACGTACGTGTCCCATTTCCGTCTGTACTCGATGTCGTGCAGGACGTCATACATGGTCTCGGCGGACACGTCCTTACACACCATCCGACACTAGGAGGGAGGGAGACAGGGTGGAAGACAAACAAACAGAGTCTGTGAGACAGGAATCAGAGCAAACACTTAGTTTAGGAGTTTATGGATTTCAAAGAGGTTTTGCACAGTGTTGATCCAACATTGAGATGATGAATATGAAATGGAGGAGGTGGTGCACACAGCAGTGTCAGAAATGAGAACTATTCCCAGAAAATCACAAATAAACAACAAAGTTCAAGAAAGGCATTGTTATCGTCATGTAAGCAGGTCACCGCTCAATTAGCGAGGCACATGGATGGATGTCTGCGTGTGTCAAGGTTAGATTAGATCTCCCTTTGTAATACATAAATACACACGCGCGCACACACACAAGCGCGCGCACACAATGTTAAAAAGGGGTCTGGAGATCTAGTGTACAGCCGTTACTACAGCTACCAGTGCCAGTGGGAATTAGCTGCAACAACAGAGAGAGAGAGAAAGGGAGTGAGAGAGGGGAGAGAATTGCAAAGGATGGAAAAGAAAGATGGAGTGGAGGACAGCTACGATCGAAAAGAGGGCATGACGGTGAGAGAAAAAGAAAGAGTGGATGCGAGAGGCCGCCTGAGCAGCAGAGGTAGAGGATAGAGGAGGGGAGACAGGGATAGAGGGTGCCAGCGTGAAAGCCATCTCGTTATTAGGTGCCCCGATTGGTCTGAACTTGCTTTTTTGCCCTCGGCTCCTCCGTCCTCCCAAAGGTCCTCATTTGGAGAAACGCTCCCCCCTGGCTCTCCTCTAATTCTGCTGCACATCCTTTTTCTTTAATAAGGGGACGCACAATTTTTTGCAGATCACGTGTAGTCGACAACGCAAAACTGCAAACGCACCTCTGTGAGGGTTTGAAAGAAACGGATAAAGGGGACGAGAACCGGAAGGTACTAACTTCTGTTTTCAGGGCGTGTCAACAAGTGTAAGGCAGGGAAAGGAGTGGAAAAGACTGATGTTTTCAGACAAAGACCCAAATAGAATAAAGATAAAGTCGTCTCGGGACCACCCGTCATAATGACTTTGTCCCATTTTGTTTAATGACCCAGTTTTTTTCAAAGAAGTGATCCCCTCTCGCCTGGGAACTGGAAATCTGCAGTATGTCTGAGCTACATATCATCTGATCTTTGGCAAGGAGCAAGGAGACAAGAAGAGATCAGAGCGACTGTATTGGGAATAAAACAGCCGCGAACATATGGAGGACTTCAGAGGCGGAATGTTTTAATGACACAACATGTTAATGTGCAATATGTTAATGGATGTGCAATGTTAACGGAGGAGCTGTTCACTGTAGTGGAAGGAAGCAGACCTGTAAATGTGTGTTTAAAACACCATTATGGCCCTTGGGAGTGTACGAGAAGACGTGGGAGCATGAAATGTGACATTTTCCACAACAGCACCATAGAACGCTGTGCAAGACAAGCTGACAACATCAAAACTACTTCAGCAAAGCACTGTGCTGCATTGTGTTGTATTGTTTTGCTTTGTGCTGCACTGTATTTGACTGTGTTGCGTTATATTGCGTGGTGTTGTACTGCATTCATATATTGGACTAGAGAGAACTATAAATCTTAAAGCATTACGCGGACGACTGACAATGGTGCAGCGCAAATAAAGGTTCCAGGATGTCACGTCATTCCAGCAGAAGAAGAACAAACACTTGTTCTGTGTCCCTTAAGCACCGCGCCTAAGATGTGTCGAAGAGGTGAAGCAAATGGCCGTCAGTCGTGTATGTTCACGCAGATCCCCCGTGGGCAGCGCAGCAGCTGCTCGGTGTGCAGTGTGAGTGTGTGCACGAGTGTGTCCCCTGCCCTGAGGTCTGCCAGTCAGTCATGCGTGGACTCCATCATGCTGAGGGAGCCACTCGGGTGCCCAGATCACCTTCACCGCCTCCATCCAAAAGCAGCTGCGTTTCGATACGATGGGTGTCCCCTTCCACCCTGACACCTGGAGGGGACGCCTGGTCTCCTTTCAGACCCAGCCAGTACAGTAACCCTCTGACCAGGACTCGGCCTCGTGTGCCTGAGTTCTCATTCTGGATTCATATTGAATGCCAGCTCATTCAGTGTTTTAGTGTGGAGCAGCGTTCCCCTAAGGCAACAGTTCACTGATTTATACCGTGCAAACCTTTTGGAAAGCACACCGCAAATCGAAAGAGGCAAAATAACCGCAGGATGTGTCAGCCCGTCCGCGTGACGACGCGTTCCAAAGTGGATGGTGCTCCTACGGTCACTCGACGGTGCCCTCGTCTGAACTGAAGGCGACACAAGGGTACTTAAAATACTGAATTGCTTTATGAATATTCTATTAAAACTCAAAGATGTTGCTGCCCTCCACAAAGAGGTAAAGAGCCGTAAGAGGGAAGGAACAAGGAACGCGCAGCGATTACAGCTGACATTGATGGAGACAAGAGCGCTTTTTCATCAAATTACGGTAACAGGTTCATTTCTGACTCATCCCGCACTTAAATATGATTGTCAGGATAAACTCTGAAACCCCAGAGTTACATAAAGACATGTAGAGCGCAGCGTGACAGCATAGCCAATGTCACGTGTACTCGTGCCCGTCCAAAAGCTTTTATCGGCTAGCTTTATTTGATATCTGCAAAAAGGATGGCACGGGCAAATATCTGCCAACATCAGTAGAATCTCCTATTTGATACCTGGCTGTGTGCGAGACGCAGTGGCAGGGAGCTTGTAGGTCAGAGAGAAAGGGTTGGGACAATAAAGGAGCTGTTTTGTCCACAGGCACGCTGAAACATGAGAAGGAGGGAGAAGAACAAACCAGAGTTATGAAGCGTGAGGGCACAGTGAAGACACTGTCGCAGCTTTGTGTGTGTGTGTGTGTGTGTGTGTGTGTGTGTGTGCGTGCGTGCGTGTGTGTGTGTGTGTAACTCTATTACTGCCTAATTCAGTAAACTCTGCCGATGAAGCTGAGAGATGGGAAGAGAAGGAGGACTGGGTGAAACAAAGTTCAGAGATACATGTTTTGTTTCATTTTTTTTGCCTCAAGCGTGCGTCCAACCAATCCATTCGGCTTTCCCTCTATTTCATCCGTCTCTCCCTCGCTCCTCTTTCCCTTTTCAGTTTCCCTCCTGCCAAACATCACTTCCCGTCATTTTCTCCTTCGGGTGCTGTGATTCCGAGCTCGACTTCCCTCTATGTCAGCAGGGTAAGGTAAATCTACTGTGTCTGTGTGTGTGTGTGTGTGTGTGTGTATGCGCGCCCTTGCGCGCCCATGTGCTTATGTGGGAAGACAGCCATCTGACAGTTTCTCCAACTACCACGATAAACTATATCACCTCCACTAGCATACTCAAGTCCTTGCAGCATTATGTGCCCAGTCATGCACTCTACAACAATGATGAAGATGATGATGATGATGATGATGATAATGATGATGATGGAAGTTGCTATAAGAAATCACAGTTGCAATGGGGCATTATAAAAAAAGTCATTGTTAATGATCACTTAATGCTAATTGTGCTGATGTCTATTAGCATGCTAACACTAATGGTGACTGCTGTGCTATTCTCCCTCTCCTGTTTCACGTTAACGTGCGTTTCCTTTACAGTTCTACTACGAACGTGAGAAACAAAGAGACGAGGTGGAGGGTGAGGGATGGCGACGTCAGCGTGGGTCCTTAGATATGCACGCGTCGGCTTCTCCTGCTTTTATTCCCAGTGCGAAGCTGCGTCTGTGGCATAACCTCAAGGCCCTCACCTTTTTTTTAACACACATGCACAAACACATACACGCATGCACACACACACACACACACACAAACAAACACATGGACACACAGCTGCAGGCCTGATGTACGCACAACTACAATAGCAACCAGGATCCATTGTATTGCACAAGCAGTGCAGGAGTATCAGAGGGGATAGTTGAATGGCTGGCTGATTCTCTCAGACAAAGCCAGGGTGGAGGTTTGTGTGTGTGTGTGGTCATGTGCAGAGGGTGTAGGGATGTTGGGGGTCAGGGGGGTTTGGTCTGTGACTGACTGTCACACTCTGACTCCAAACTGGCTGCCAACTAAGTTACAGTGTACGTAGCTGTCTTGTTTATATAAAATACACAGTTGTGCTTAGCAACTCCACCCAACCTCTGTACGCTATTTACCT
>OMPJ01020734.1:0-16864 GCA_900312935.1 Carapus acus
GATGTCCAGCTGTCAGTTGTTAAACAAACTGCTGTGGCTTTGTTAACCCTCTCTTGCAGTGAAGCACGCTCTCTGTCATACAGGCCTGGGATGATTTTATGGGAGAGTGTTTTCCTGCTTGGAATTGCATACATTGGATTGAGTGCATGAATAAATCCTCTGAATCCTTTGTCATCAACAACTGAAAATGGATGAAAGTCACATGCAATCATTTTGGCCAGTTCTTCATCAATTGTCTTCTGCCTTGCTGTGGTCAGAGACTTTTGCAAAAATTGGCTGAAAGAGCTCCGAGTAGTAAATTTATCTGGTTGTGGTGGAGCAGGAGTACTAGCAGATGCTGGAGACACTGAGGTTGCAGGAACAGTTTCAGTTGACACACTGGCACCATCACTGACATCACTTGCTTGTTTTTATTCCTCTAATTGACCTGCCGGATGGGCAGTTCTCATGTGCCTGTGCAAGTTGTTTGTGGAGCCAACTCTACAAGAAATCTTTACCTTGCAGACCCTACATTTTGCCTTAGAATTATCAATAACATAAAAGTGAGTCCTTATTTTGCCCCTTTTCCTATTATCGCTCATCTTTTTACCTTTCCTGTCCTCTTGCAGCGTTGTGGGACCTGCTCTCTTTCGCTCTCTTACTCCCTCGTAACTCCTCTCCCTCCCTCCTGTGTGCATGTGCTTGCTGCGTGCTGTGCAACTGTGTGTGTGTGTGTGACTCCAGCCCCTCCCCCCTCTGCTCAGCGCAGACACGGAGACGACGCCACACATACCGGCCAATCAAAATGCGGCTTGAAGGGAGAGATAGAGGGGGAGAGAGAGAGAGCGAGAGAGAGAGAGAGGGAAGCGAAGCGGCTCACAATTAGGAGAGCCGGCTCCCGTCGTTCATGTCAACGAGCCGGCTCTCGGAGCCGTTTCGTTCGCGACCGACACATCACTACCCTTTGGTGAGGGATCAGGACATGGAAACAAATACATGATATTTTGGGGATGTCAAACATTTAAGACTAAATCCTAATTTTCATGACATTCTTTGTGTCTCGCTATGTGTGCGTACCCTCCCAACTGATTAATGGGGTAGTGGCAAGAATTACGTTATAGGATAATTGTTATTTCGTATTGTTATTTCGTTTTATGGGCATTTTGACCCTCCCCAGATAAAAACTCTCTGTGTGTCATGAATAATTGTTCCACTTTATTTTACATGCTCCGATGGGGGAAACGAAGTAGAATGAACTCTAAATCAGTGTTTCCCAGAACTCTAAACCTGTGCGCAGAACACTGCTCTGTGACGTGTCCACCGGTGTGCCGCGGCCAATGTAGTCACGTGCCCTCCCCCCGACCCCCCATGGTGTGCCGTGGAACCATTTACAATGTCAAATGTGACGCTGCTGAAAAAAGTTTGGGAAACATTGCTCTAAGCGACCCATCATTGTAAACCCTTGTTGTTCGATTTGCTTTGATAAATGACCTCTACCAAGAAATTATTTGAATAATGACTTAAACATTTTTACTAAATGTGGGCGATGTCAACAAACCTTTGAGTGTAAAGGGAAAGATCCATAAGATAGATAAAACAAATCAATCAGCCTACTTTATTTGACGCAACGTCCTGCCTAATGAGTTGCTGTCCACACGAAAGATACTGCACACAAATACATGATAATGATCAGAAAACAAAAACTGAGCTGAATTTGTGCCATATGTTTGCTTGCTTTCCCTATGTTTCCCTATGTAGCAGGTGACCTCATTGTATCTCTACAGGTTTCACTTCTTTGGGAGAAATGTTCCTTTTGTAGCAGTGTGCCACAACAAATGCAAGCAAAAAAAAAAAAGTACAGTTATGACAAAATTAGAAGGAATGTTCATCTGGCAGATGTGGTCTTTAACCCAAACAAACAAACAAACAAACAAACAAACAAACAAACAAACAAACAAACAAACAAACACGAAGCATAATATACAGTCAAATGTAAACATTGTGGAACAAAACAAAATTTAGGGCAAAGCAACCATATTGGATCATACATGATAAAAAGAATGTCAAACGAGGATGGTCCAATCCTACCTCGGCCTTCTCCAGTCCAAGTCCGAGCTGGCCCTCACACCCAAGTTGTTTTTATTTGTTTTTGTCATCCAGCCGCCCAAACGGGTTGCTTAATGTCATTTTAATTTGGATATATACAGTTTAATTTATTTAATGTCAGTGTCACCGAATTCTCAACATGCAGAAGGACCTCAGTCTTCCCTGCAGCCAAAAACAACTTTGCTCCTGTTGTTGGACAGCATCATGAAGTATAAGTGCAATCTGTTGTTTAGATGAACATCCAGGTAAATACTCAATGAAAATAGTTGAGTATTGCTGAATAGTAGATGTTGAATTATAAAAGCCGGACTCATTTGTATCTCTGTCTCTCTCTGTACACACACACACACACACACGCACATTCAGAAGTCATCATTGTGAGCAACTAAGAACTGCGAAAATGGGCAAAGAGAGACTAACGTCTGCAATAAGTTGTGCTATGCTGCCACATCGTGGCGCCATTAGATCATTAGATTAGTCCAGTCTGCATTTCAGTCTGGGCGGCCTAGAAAATGCAGACAGGAAAATGTGCATATTTACATCAGAATTTGTGTTTTTGTGATGAATTCCTGTTTTGTTGTAGAAATCTGTAGATAAGTCAGATTGGATAGCAATCAATCAGATTGGTAATGATTTTGTGACACATTGGCACAGAAGGATACTAATCACAAAAGGATTATTGATTTAAATGGCCTCTCAACCAGCAACCACACCGCACAGTTCAAATAATGGAAATATGGATGACTGTATGTCTAAGTCTGTTTCAGCTGATCTGTGTAAGCATGGCATCTGAGGTAGTTTCCAGTCCTTGTGTTTGGGAGGAAATACAAGCAAACTTCAAAATTATGTCATTACTACACAGAAACATGGAAAAACTGGAATCATTTGTTGCTGTTAGTCCTGGAAACAGAATTGAGTGTTAGCATGTCCATGTCATCTTGACATCTATGATCCTAAAGACAATATGGCAGAGGACAAAAAGAGGGGATTAATTTAAATGACGTGTGAGAGAAAGATGGAATATAGCGAGAGTTGAAGTGTGGAAACTAAGGAGACTTGGCTGTAGACATTAAAATACATATCCTCCCCTGAAGCTAGTCTGGTTAGGGTGGGAGGGAACATCTGTGGAAGCCCTAACTTGGTTTCTGTATTTATGGAAAGAGAAACCTGCGGGTGACCTGGGAACATGCTTACCCAATTAGCGTCCTTGCCGACAGATCAAATGGAAGTGAAAACATTTACTGCCATGACAGAGATGAATCACAATGCTCCATTCATGCTGTCCCCAGCTTAAGGAATGAAGTTTGGTTATTGTGTGGTATTTTGGGGTATTGTTAGAGGTATTGTTCTTTCCTCTAGTGAGAAAATGGAGAATGGAAGATGAAATAACAAAATAACAAAGTGGCATGTAGCAAGAGAATAAAACTTCAAAAAGTAATACACACCCCAGGCAAGTAATGTGTGGTAATGTTGGTATTATGTGACATTGTGCACAGCGAGACAGTGATTGACTGAAAATTAGTATTTATTCAGTTGTTTTCACCTACTAATATCTGCTACAGGAGGCTGATCCCATTATATGTAGAACTTAGTGTGACAGGAAGTCATTCACTCCTGCGGCAATCAGATTTTACAATTCCCCTGTGAGTGTCAGACGCACAGTATATGCACCTTTTTCATGGGATCGGTCAAGTTTGTGTGCACATATGAATTCATTGTGTTTGCAATTTCTTCCTGCTCATATTTTAGTTAGAATAGAGGGAGGTTCCTCACTGTTGATGTACAAAGCGAACAAAAACATTTTAAGTCACAGTTATTGATAAAAGTTCCAGTGTTTGAATATGATTTGCCTTCACACAGACACACAAAGTTATCCCCACTCTGCCTCCATCTCCACGATGTGTTTTTGCACTGTACTAGTGTTCTATAAAATCGTAAAATAAACAGTTGAGCAAAATTCATGCTTTACCCATTTTATGAGAACTTGCTATATGACTGTGCCAAGTCTGGTATCTACTCTACTAAACCCTTTTGCATTGGATTCATCTGATGTTAAAGTTTTTCATTGTGTTGGGTCAGATTGCCAGATCGCATTTATAGTTTTCAGTCTCACTATCAGTCAGAGTGGCACGGGTAAGTTATGGTTTTGAATGAGATATCACATGTTTCAGTGGATGCAAATCTTTTAGTAATTTGACTCTGATCACAGCTTACTGATTTATCTTACACAAGCAGTAGCAATGCTCATGCTATCTACAAACAATCAAAGTGGGACGTAAGCCTTGGACATCACCAAACAGACGACTACTCCATTTTAATCCTTAGATGTATATGTGGGATCAAAAATTACCTGAGGGGTTGGTACTCTTCAAAACCTTTAAATAGAGAAATTGTAATTGTATTCATAGGTATTCCTCATTAAATGTATTTGTGACATGAGGCAATATTTTTCCTTGTTTTTGTTTTCATTCGAGAAGATCTCAAAATTGCAGATTTTCACTGAGGCTCACTCTTTGTGACTGTCTAATCCCAATGCTCTCACTTGGCTTCAGCAGGTGTTCAAGGCAGTTTGAAGCAGCTGACATACTAGGTGCCCATGTGGATGTTGAATATAATAACAGTTGTCCACTGAGGTCCATATCCATAAGTGGAGTGATGAATTTTATTAGGTTTGTCAGAGAGCAGAGCCTCATAGTGGGAATACTGCACATATTGGTTCGCTGAGTGTAAAATGACACCCTCTACTTTTTTGCAGAAATGCAACGGATAGACTGCATGTTGGTCTGCATGCAGCCACCAAGATCTCCAATTCTGTCTCAACACATCTGTGCAGGTGGGGAGCATGGAACAAGGAACTCTTGACAGCAGCCCCAAAGCTACCATGAATGACTTCACAGGTGCATATTTACAGGAAACAGGGTGTTGTGTTCTTTTCCTTTGCACATCAATTTGCCAACTGGTTGAATGAGAGCCATTTTCAAAATATGCAAATGTGGGTTGACTCTGCCTATACCAGCTGATGCAGTTGGGTGTTGTCTTTGGAAAACTTTAAAGGCCATAGGGGAGAAAGACGTACTGAGAGTTAGAAAAGGTTGCATAAACTTTAGTAGGATTACTTTACCAACACTTTCCATGGCTGAGATCCTGTGAATGGATCCATTGTGGGGTGGGGCTAGTCTAAAGGAAAGCAAACCCTGTCAGGATCCAGTTCATTAGCACCTAGTTCACTGTTTTGAAGTTAGTTATTTATCGAGTGTCTAAAGGGGAACCCCACTCAGATGTACTGGAGTGTGTATGAGTGTGTGTGCACGTGCATACTCAAGCGCATGTGCGTAATGTATACAGTGCTCCTAGGATCTACAGGGGGTTTCCAGAGCAAATTGCTCCTGAGCAAATAAAACTTTCCATGGTGCAATAAAATGTACGGGGAATGAACAGGGGAGACATTGCTGTGGCTCTGAAGGTGGGAGACAACCTTGAGAATTCTTAAGAAAATAAACAATCAGTAATTTGAAATATGTATATATATACAGTATATGTATATATATACAGTATACATATACAGTATATATACAGTATATATACAGTATATATATATATATATATACACATTCTGGCAGTCACTGGCCCAGAGTCTGTAAATAAGAAGAAGTCATAACCATCAAGGTAGAAAATCAAGATGTAGCCTACTTTCGAAATCATATTTCTATGTGTTTTCCAATTTATGTAATATTTATCCTGAAAAATAAAGATATCCTCCGATAAACCTCAAAATGATATTTGGCAAATAGATGTTTTAGGTATGGCCAAGACTTGTCACTATTACTTTACTGTACTGTACTGTGTACTGAGGTGCATCTCCATACCTCCCCCTCTGTCTCTCTCTCTCTTTTTTTAAAGAATAGAATGCTTTTATTGTCATTGTGCAGCACAACAGAAGAATCATGGCACAACGAAGTGATGTTTGTTTGTTTGTTTGTTTGTTTTTTTAATTTTCTCACTCCCTCTCTCTCTTTCTCCCTCTCAACCCAACCGGTCAAGGCAGATGGCCGCCCACCTGCAGCCTGGTCTGCCCGAGGTTACTTAACATTAAAGGGGAGTTTTCCCTTGCCACCGTCAACTAGTGCTTGCTAGTAGGGGGAAATGTGTTGGATAACTTTATTTTTGAAAGCGCCTTAAAGTAACTTCTATATGATTTGGCGCTATACAAATAAAATTGAATTGAATTGAATTGATTTTAGGGAGCTCTGCTATTTAGGTTTTATTCAGTTGCGCCTACATATTTTGTGTTTGTGCCTGTGTCTTTCTTATTTTTTTGTGATTTGTTGTGCAATCTGTCAGTTTTTTTGGATGACATCCCTTTCCCTTTGGTCAGACAAAACTGCCACATTGAGCAAAACCTCCACTTTACATTTTTGGTCTATGTGGGCCTTCCTATTTGTACATGCTTACAGCAAATTAGACGAGCTGTGCACAGCTGTCTCATTCTTTGTTGGCTTTTCATGATAAAAATATGCTTTGGTAAACCTCTCTGCTCCAATCCAAAAATGTGGCCTGTTTCTTCTGGTGCTGACACCTCCTTGTATTTACAGTCAGTCCACCTCCCTCTTGCTGTGAACAAGAGATAGACAGAGGGAAAGAGAGAGATGTAATCAAGAGGAGAATGCTGTTGTTTTCCACTTGCAAAAGGACAAACAAGATACGCACAAAGATAAGTGTAGGGAGAGGAAAGACAGAGAGGAAGCACCTGTTGTGAGGAGTAGATATGGCTCTGGGATCAGGACATTAGTCACTGTAATATATCATAATGCTCTACCAATAAGGCAGTAAGGAATACATGTGAGGAATTTGCAACGTTCTGAAGGGTGGACTACGCTCTCCTTTGTGCTGCTTTCCCCCTGCTGACCAGTAGGAGTCATTGGAGTGGCAACATAAGCAAAGTGCCCCTTCGGTCTTTCCTATTTCCTATCTTGATTACTTGTAACACTTTGCCAGATACACATAGGATTAATGTACTTGCACTTGAGGTTACAGTTGAATTTACAATGTGTGTTTGTCAATGATATTGGCTGTGTGTTCAGCCAATCCTGTCTTTTTGTAGTTACATTGCAATGCAGAGAGACACCAGATCCAGAATGTTGTTCCCTGGTCCTAGATGATGGCTGGAGCATTCTATATATTGCTGTCTTAATCAACAGACCAACAATGTGTTGGATGTTATTAGTAAGTGCAAGTATTAGTAGTAGCTCAAAAGCAATCCCCAAACATTTAACCAAAAAGAAGCCCATCAAAGAATTCCTTCTTCAAGTCTGTTACTCTTTTCTTAACATCACAATCAATATTTTTGGAGTAATCGATTTCTGTTATTCATTCTTAGGGCAGAAGGGGAAGTGTATAGGCAAAAAGATTTTTCTGACACTGTGACAGGAATAGTGAACAGTTCCACCTCGGCATTCACGTCCTGGCTAATCATCCATGATTACAGTCTCGCAAGCCAAAATACACTGCATGTGAAAGAGGCTGTTTCATCTAAATGCTGCAGAATCATGGCGAGCTGACAGTTAGCTATTCTGCTGAGGGCTCTCACTCTCCCTCTGCCTATGCTGTGCTGGCCTGCACCAGGTCTCTCCAGGGACTGTCCAGGGAGACCTGGACAACTTTGGCAGCAGGAGGTTTAGCGGTGTCATTTCGCCACGGTAAGCTAAAGACAAAAGCATCTCTTGTTGTCATGAACTGTTTGTGGTGCTGCTTTCCCAGCCCTGTGGAAAGGAAAGGGCAGCCAATAACCAATGCCAGGCAAACCTGCTCCAGCTCACCTGTGCTGTGAATGTGGAACCGAGTGACCCAGATCTGGATGGAAACCATTGCAAATATATCCCAGCGAGGGCTGTGGAAGAGGCATTTTGCTGGGCCTCTCAGCAGGGAATTTAACTAACTGTAAATGACTCTGACTCCCTCCACTTTGTATCATCTGTCCCTAAGCGGCAGTAAACAGTTGGTTTGCCATCAAACTGTCCACCATGAAAGTAAAAGTGTTGAACAAAGTTTAAAGCATGACAGTTAAATATGGTGGGATCACCACACCACGTTGAGCACAAACTAGAATGAAAAATGCAAGTGATGGAGTGACTAGGAGCTAAATTTTTGATAAGTAGTCACTATTGCCTTGTTTGTATAGTGCTTTTGACACAGCCCAAATGCAGCTGTGTTAAGAAGAGCAAACCATGCTGCAAATATTTTGGTTGGCCATGGGAATTTAATTACTGTATATTGGCTCTGAAAGCCTAGAAATAAGAAATGGCAAGCACAATTGCCAGGACAATCATGCAAATCGCTACTGTTTGTCTTGTCCATCCAACAGCGGAAAATGGGGACTAACTTTTCAGTCTTAAAAATCATAGTATATAAGTACACAATGAATCATGTGTGTGGAAACATCATTTAATATAAACCTGGTTCAAATTGGTGTGGGCAAGTCATGGAATCCAATGCTGAATGTGACAATAATAAGTATTACAACAAAAATTCCAATATTCATCTTAATAGTTAGTTTACATAAAAAATGTTAACATTAATATCAGTGAGTATTATTGCAAATGCTAAATAGTTCTGTCAATGTATGTTTTTCACATTCATTGAACATTTAGTGAACCCCTGTGAATTACAATTCGGCATGTACATGTGTCAGGCGCTGTCACCAAAGAAACAAACTTACAGCAATCTCGGAAAATACAATTTAAAGCATTCAATTTGTTTTATAACTTTAAAAGCATTGGATCATGAAATGTTATGGGAACCTTATTAGTCGAGCACTGGTCCTGTCCTCTGTCAGCAGCTATTGAGGGGCCAGCTGCAAGACATGGGAAACACAAACCCCATTGCTTTCATTGACACAAACACAAATGGAGCTAGCCAGCTAGCTAACACTCCACGCAAAAACCTTAAGCCAGCTTTGTTTGGTCACAGCTGAGGCTCTAAAGAAAGGCAGGGCCAGTTCAGGAAAGGGGGAGCTTTGACAATTTACACACAAAGGAACCACTGTTGGTTAACAGTGATCAGCCTGTTTCTAGTAGGTTTGCACTGTTCCTGGGGCCCATTTCATGGAACAGTTAGCAAGGCCAAAGAAACCCCGTGCTCTGGAGTGATAGCTCAGGGCTAGGGGGCCAAACGTGGTACCTACACTATGGTGGCACCGACACCATAAAGACATCATGTGTCACATGTGTTGCATCTAATCAGTACAATTCAATTCAATTCAATTCAATTCAATTCAATTCAATACAATTTTATTTGGATAGCGCCAAATCACAACAGAAATTATCTTATGGTGCTATCCCAACACAGTTCCCCCATTAGGAAGCACAAGGCGCTGGTGGCAATGAAAAACTTTCCTTAAGTGTGAGGAAACTTTACGCAGACCAGGCCTCAGGTGGGCGGCCGTCTGCCTTGACCGATTGGGTTGAAAGAGAGAGAGAGAGAGAGCAAAAGAGTGAGAGAGAGAGAGAGAGAGAGAGAGAGAGAGAGAGAGAGAGAGAGAGAGAGAGAGAGAAACATGTATACAGATGGACAGCAGTACATTGATCTGTACTTCCTGAGTATACGATATGAAGCTTTCTCCCTCTGAGGCAAAATTCAGAATCGGGCTGATGAGGAAAAAGAGGTACCCGCTTGGACCATTGGATCTACAGGGTGAATATCTCTCCTCCTCATGTAATGCAGTCATATACTGGTAACATTCAATCATACTGTCATCTATGATCAATAAGGGCACGTAAAAGACATTTGCAGACTACATGGAAGCTTAATTTCTTGGGAAAGTTTAAAACAATTGGATTAAAGTAAGAAATTAGATTTTAATATGAAAAACAAGATATCTCTTAAAGGGCAGATGTAAAAATCTCAACGTGAAACTCTAAACTAAGTACTATAATGAGGTTTATATCTTTTGGTGAAATGCCTCATTTCTAAATGTAAGGATGTCTATGTGGTTGAAGATAAGAATGATAAAGCTTCAAAGTTCTTGATTAAGTCAGATTCAACAGAAGATACTCAAAATTGTTCAAGGCGAAATAAAACAGCTCTGTGAGGCATTGATGGTACAATAAGGATTAAAAATGATGCCAGTGAATGGTGAATTGACAGCATGGTTTATGTCATTAATCCCCGGAAAGAGTTCAGGCCAATCCTCTTTCAGCGGAAGCTGCAGCCCCTTCATCAGTTCTAGTTTAGATATTCTACAACCAAACTTGCATTAGGGAGAGGGAGAACCCCAAAATCTGGTTAAGTGAAGTGAAGGGAAGAAAGAAATCAACCATGTGAGAAAGGAAGAGAGGGAGATTAATATCCAGGCCTCTCTCCTCTGACCACAATGAGCATAAAGAGCCTGGTGCCTCAGTGATGTCAACCCTGGCTGTGCCTGTCCTGTAGTTTGGTTTGGACAGGACATGCAGCATGGCCTAAAGGGGCTGGGAGTACAGGGCCCAGGTTTCCCACATCACTCATGGTCTCGTGATGGGCGGTCACATAGGCCAGTAATGACAGAGAGAGAGATTTAGTTTTAAAGTCCTCTGTGCTTGCTTTTGTGCACTCGCCTGACGTCAGGCTGTTAAATGCAGGGATGAAGCCTTAGAGTAGACCTTCAGGGATGGGACTTAGATGTGTCTAGTGTGAAAGAGGCCAGCCGAGATACTCAGTTATTGAAGACATTCAAATGTGGCTGTAAACATGTCTGGTGAAACTGAAATGGAGTTGGGCTGGCTTTGGGTTGTATCCACAAGACCTAGTGACTCATTTTAAGTGGTTTGTAACTGACTGGGTGAACCCCATATTCGTAAAATAATAATATTGGCCAAAGCTATGAGTAAAAGTTGTTGTTTTTTTTCATTTTTTTCAAGTCCTTGCTTTCCATCCCCACGTTTCTCACCTGTGTTCCATGGTGGAGAGGGGTTTTTCCCAGTCATTTGAAGAGCTTTAAGCCTTTGAGTTCATGTGTAATGTGCTCATAAAAACAACTAGATAGACAGATGCTAGTTTTAAAATGTCACACCCTCAACACTAAAAGACCTCCTTGTCTGTTTGTGCTCGCCACTAAGCCATACAAACAATAAATGGTACAGTTCGGTAACATTAAAGCAGCTAATTGCTGCACCTGCGTCCACAGATCATCACACCATTGTGGCATTTAAAGAAAAGGCCTCAGTCAAACACGCCCCCTGACCTTCTCCAGCTAACGTAAACTAATTAGGCTAGCTCTGAAAGGAAAGGTCTGCCAATGCCTCCACAGATGTAGACCATGCAAATCTGCCCCAGCCTGTCCTGTCTATTAGAGCCTCATTATCTCACATTTTCAAAGAGCCGCCATAGAAAATTATAGAATGGGGTGAGGGCAGGGAGAAACAGGAGGTGGTGGGGTAGGGAGGGGCTTCCCTAGTTCCTCTCCTCTCACATAGGACTCAGGAAGGAAATGTCAAGCGTGAAGCTCCAGGAGTGGCCTGTACTGCTCAGTCCAGCATGCAGCACAGAGGGGGCCTTTGTCCACCATCACTTAGCACCAATTACAGCCCGTCAAAATAGTTTTTCTGCTGTAGGGCGACGTGTTAATGGGTCCAGCGTTGGGTGTGAGGAGTGACCTTGTCCACACACACCAACTAGGGGTCATGGGTTAATAGGGCCCTTTTGATGTGGCGGATGAGATTTCGTCAACCTTAAACTCGCCAGGGAATGTCAGGACAAAGACTGGAGAATGTGATACAATTAGGGGGACAGTGAGCCATCCTGAATGGAATTGCTCCCTTAATTAAGTATGGCTGTTGAGAGGAAGATGAGTCAGATTAATGCCAAACAGGTGCTTAGTATTTATAATTGGAGGGAGTAGCAATTAAAGCTCTGATTTAACAAATGTTCCCTTTGGGACAGAGTGAAATTCCCTTTATACGTGTGGAAATGCTAGAGATTGAACAGGCCAGATTGTCTTCGTCCTGAGGGTGTTGAGTTGAATCTCGGCTTGTCCACAAAAGTGGACGGGCATGTCTGCCATGGCATGAGTAAACATGAGTATCAGAGCAAATTATGTCTGAGTTGTTGATGCATTCTGTAACTCTTGATTTATCAGTGATTATTTGATGCCCACTTAACTCTATGGATGACAGGGGCAAATATGCAATTCGAGCCTGCATTTACCCTTGGGAGTAATTGGAAGCCTGCGTGAACAGACCAAATGCCGAGAACAGATCCTTCGCGGAAGTACTTTTGAGCCCAACGGCGGCTTACCAGGGACATAGAGATTTTTAGGAGAAATACCCTTTGGCAGACTTTGCAAATCAAAACATATGCATGCATGTGGGAACCAACAGATGACATCTGTTGTCACAAACATGCTCTCAAAATTCCCTTGTACACATCCTCCAATTCCACTGGAAATGCCAAGGTTTATCTGGCCACCAGGCTCCATCTGCTTGATGACCAATCAAAGAAGGTGGCTGAACTCAGTCAGAGTGGATTTATCTAATCCGTACAAAGTTTTAGGATCTTGTGTAAACACCAGCGTGTGCAGATACTGGAAACACCATGGGTGGAAACACAGTGCCCACAGCACAGTTGACTTGAGCAGTAAATCAGGGGAGCTCAAGGGGAATATGAACTGAATACAGCCTGGAAAAGTTCAATTGTTACTATGCTGCACAGGGCTGATTCCTACACCATAAATGAGTAAAGTGAGATGGCTTGGAATGATGTGATGATGACAACAAGGGCTAAACGTGGAGGGGGATATTGTGGATGGATTTCTCTACTTAATCATACCACCAGATTGTATTATTCTTTTCATTACACAAACTCCATGAGCACTCCAATGTATAAAGTGCATAAGACTGACAATCCTTTGAATTGAATTGAATTGAATTGAATTGAATTGAATTGAATTGAATTGAATTGAAAGAAAAAGTCACATATGGTGAACAAACTCAATAACTACAGAGTTTTTTAGTGTTATAATTCTAGGTTCTGATATATTTTTAACAATGCTATTGATAAAAACAAGTATTTCAACACCTGATGACTGTTGGTGACCTTGTTTTTATTCAATTTCCCCCTAAACCATCCAATTTTGTAAAACACCTGATATTACGCCTCAAAAGTTTATGTGTTACAGTTACATGACCTTCAGATTTTACCTTCATTTCTGTAAGGTATGTCTGCATTTCTGCAGACATACCATTTCACTACTCTTGTCTAACAAACCCCACACTCAGCCTCTGTCCCTTTTATTTGTTTTTTTCAGTTTTCATTTGCCTCACACATAGGAAAGAACATCACTTTTGCTTGATAGGTTTTATTTGCCTGTAGCACATTGGCCTGACAAACAGCCCCTCCTGCTCGACTCATTACAGGGTGTGTTTTGGGGAGCAGCTGGGGGAGAAGGGAAGGTTGCTTAAGGTTAATTTCAATTGCAGTGCCTTTTTGAATCCAGGTGACAAGGAGTCTCCATTTCTCATATATTGGATGAGTTCTTAATCATCAGACTTTGCAAAAAACACCCCAATATTTACCCTTTCATGTGAATATGTACAACTATTTTTGAAAGCATTTGTACTATTGTAAAGAGATCTTGTTGAAGCATTTGCTCTGTTATGTCCTCTACAACCAGGTCAATTGCAGCAAACATAATTTGGATGTTTTGACAATTTTATAGCTGTGTTGATTTACAAGATATGATGTCTAGCGATGTTGATATATGTGATTGTGTTGTGCTTGTCCTAGCTATTATGTTTTATTGTTTTCATCACCACAGACCACACCACTGCTTTATGACTTATCAAAGTGGAATACCTTGATGTTTGAAGGAGGCAAGAGGAAAACAGAGGATATGTGCAGAACAAACGAATGACCAAAGAACACAGAAGACATAACATTGAAGACACAATGAAAAAAGGGAGTGACCTGAGAAAGATAGAAACAGAAAATAAACCAAGAATCTAAAAAGAAATCAACAGTAGTCAGAAAAGAGAGAGGGACATGTGGGCCATTCAGCCATGGATCTCAGGCCAGCACACCTGCTACTATTCACATCAGAGGAAATAGACACACGGTGGAGGAGAGGCTCCTGGCCTAGGGACAAAACCGCTGCAGCGCCAAATTAGAAACAGGAAGGACTGTGGGTAAGGCTCAGATTAAAAACGCGCTCCCCACATGGACTCAATATACTGCAGCCCTGATCTCGCTCTGGTAACCCAAAACCAAACAGCACTATTTTATGTCCCAGTCAACAGAAAGCCAGCTGTTTGCACAGTGACAGTACAGAGATTCAGTCCAACATCAACTTCTGCATGTTGGTCAACTCTAGCTGTGTAAATGCTACTCATTGCAATGCGGAAAGGAGTATCTTGACAATGACAATTTGCCAATTTTCATATTCACTGCACAGGGTACATCATATTAGTGTATATTTACTGCATTTTCACTCAGTCATGGCATGTATTGCTATACATGGCCAAACGTGAAGAAATCATGTGACATTAGCAATCCCCTCACGCATGTACTGCAGCCACGAAAATGTCCTGATGGTCTCCTCTAAGGAACTGCACAGAGGATTATAAATCCAATACCCAGCCACCACATCCATATTCACAGTTCTTGTTGTCTTTGACTTGACCCCAAGTGTGAAATTGGTATAAAATACTATTTCCTCTGCATCTAATGCCAATATATTTAAAAAGGACATGGTGCTGACATCCCAGCCAACAACCATTTTCATCAGTGAGGAAAGGCATTAGGCTGCAAGCAAGAACCAATGACAAACAGTGAAAAGTGGAAAATAATATTATCATACACCTGCTGCCCTCCACCTCTCACCTTGGAATACTGAATAGTAACTCAGACTGAAAAGAGCTGCACTGTATTTTAAGTAATTCATGTGCATATTTACCAAATCCAAGTGAAAAAGACTCCAGAAAACGTTGCCTCAATTTTAGATGAACTTGTCATCTAAGTACCATGTCCAAGTACCATGTTTCACTCAATTAGTTATTCTCACTGCTGTCGATAGTGGTAGCCTTCAATGATAAATTGTACAGATATTCAGACTATTTAGAGGTTGTTGCCCAACTGGAACAAAGAACTGCCCTGTTTTCATGAGGATTTAGTATTCATTGAGCGAAAGATTCAGAGTGAAAATCTGTCATTCTTCGTTCATCACATGACAATAGGATAGGGAGGTGACCAAGATTAGAAAATAACACAAAAAGCTAAACAAAGCCATGAAATCTATTGCAGTTATCCAGTTCAGGAATAGCACCCATACCGCCTCTCGCCATCATACTCCTCCCCACCTTTTTCTTTGATGTGGGTTTCTACTCACAACAGACCTATGCCAGATGGGGAGCTGTAAAAGTGTATTCACTACAGGGATGCTGAGTGATACCTGAGCTGGGTTCCTGATGGATGCTCATACATAAACACAGATATTTTGAAAAGTGTGCCAGATATGGGTAAGAGTCTGGGATTGGAGGCTGGGTGCGGTGCCTCTCCCTGAGGAAAACCTGCCATGACATCATCCAAAGGCAGTGCTGGTGCAGGGTCGGGACAGGAAGCGAGTCATGGTGAGGTAGACATTGCTGTGCCACTGACAGACTTTGAAAGCGCAGAAGGAAGGACTTAGACTAACACCACAGAGCTTGTCATGCTAGAACCAAGTACTGAATTATCTTCCCTATACATAAACAAGCTTCTCTCAACTCCTCCTGTGATCAGGTTGATGAGGATTAACACTGGGTTGTTGGCATATGCACCTCAGTCAGGATTACACTACAGGTATAGGATACTGTGTGGTTTTAAGTTCAGTATTTTCCAAAGAACAAGTTGCACTTTTTTCATTGTTTGGCCGTAGGTGCAACCCAAACTTGTTAGCTTGTTTTTATGCTTTAATTATCTAAACAATTGTTACGTTAACATCCTAGACACATATTAAGTTCGTTGTCTATGCTTCATGCAGCTGAATAACCGCTAATGTGCCAAGATTAATTTTTTTCTTCATTATCATGCATTTTGTGGGTTAAGCCACTCATACTCCATAACAACTTATAGTTCGAAAAATATGGTATACCTATTGCATTTTGTCCCTGTAATGCCAGAATGTGAAACTGTGGTTTGACATCAAACTGACAACATTGCTCCTCTGAGTCATGTCCAATTTAAGTCAAGTCAAGTCAAGTCACTTTTATTTGTATAGCCCAATCTCACAAATTACAATTTGCCTCAGAGGGCTTTACACTCTACACAGCAATACAACATCCTCTGTCCTTAGACCCTCGCATCGTATAAGGAAAAACTCCCCAAAAACCCCTTTAACAGGGAGAAAAAAAGGAAGAAACCTCAGGGAGAGTAACAGAGGAGGGATCCCTCTCCCAGGACGGACAGACATGCAATAGATGTTGTGTACAGAGACACAGACAATATACAACAGTCATAACAAGTATTAAAGATTATGTAGTTTTATAATGTAGTGAAGAGGACGCCAAGCAGCTTCCAAAATGCCACCAGGAGAAAGCCGGACCAGAGCCATGACCACCATCGCATTGACTACAGACTCCGGAACTAGCAGTGATAGATGGGAGAGCGGAGCATGTCAAAGATGGGTGATGATGCAGCGGGGGATGCCTAGGACAAGAAAGACAGGGAGGAGAACAGGGAGAGAGACAGAGAAGAGGGAAAGGGGCACACAGCTCGGGTGCTCATGAGCTTGTGGAACAAAAACAGAAAGGTTAGAAACAGAGCAGGGATTTAG
>OMPJ01020736.1:0-10249 GCA_900312935.1 Carapus acus
ACAAAAAAAAAAATTCAAAAAATGTTCTAACCCTGACATGCCTGGGTATGTCTCAGTTTGTTTATGTATGCAAAAAGGCAAAGAGCAACACCCCTAAATGAAGCTCAAGTGGTTGGAGGAAGGGCTGGCTATATGCTGTTGGCTGATTGTGTATTAAGGATTTCAGTTTTGGCATTTTTTTGTGTTTTATAACTGAATATTTTAACTCGGGTCAAAACCGACCCTAACACCCTAAAGGGCACAATTTCCACCAGAGCATTTTAGAAATTAATAAAAAATTTTTTTTTGATTGTATTTTGTTTAGATGTCAGTTCCTGACAAAGTCAAAAAGTCTTGATTCGATAAACAAATTTTTTAATTTTTTTTATGCATGTTGAAACTCAATCGGATCGGTGGCGACCCTAACACCCTAGGAGGGTTAAGGCTGTTTCGGTTCTTTCTTTTGATCCCAGTCACATCAATAGAGCAGAGGATCTAGTTAGTGACATGGTTTCAGACTTCAGACTACTCATCGTAGGGACGGCAGTGGCTCAGTCGGTAAGGGACCTTCCCTGGGAGGGTGGAAGGTGGCCAGATCAAGTTCCGGTGATGACACAAGAGACTGGAGGTTGTACTAGTGGCTGGAGGGTCATTCGTTCATTCGTTGATTCAGTCATTCAGTCATCCATTCCAACATTCATCTGTTCATTCATTCATCCGTCCATCCATTCATTCGTTTGTTCGTTCTTTCATCATTTCCATTCAGGCTTCTTACCCAATGGCGTCACGGGGTCTGCTGGAGCCTATCCCAGCACTCTTTGGGCGAGAGGCAGGGAATACACCCTGGACAGGTGGCCAAGCAAACGCAGGTTTCCCCAGGTGTCATTAAATTGCTTCAGTTTGGTTCAATTGCCTCAGTTCGGTTCAACCTGTGGAGGACTGCAGTCTTGACAACTTGCCAGAAAACCACCATTGATGCCCTCCATAGCTAAGGAGGCTGGCTGTTCACAAAGTGCGGTAACCAAGCATACTGTGTCAATGGAAAAGCTAGTGGGAGGGCAAAAATAGATGCACCAGCAAAAGAGATGACAATGGGCTTCAGCAGATAATAAAATAGAGAAGATTCAAGAATCTGGCAGAGATCTAGAAAGAGTGGAATGAGGCAGGCGTCACAGCTTCAAAAACCACCACATTCAGACGCATCTGGTGGATGAACAACAACTGTCGGGTTCCTCGGCAACTTGTATGCCCGAGCCAACGCAGGAAGCGTCTCAACTGGGTTAAGGAGAAGAGGGACTGGACTGTGGGCCAGTGGTCCAAGGTCCCATGTTTTAGAGGACCTTGGCCTCTAAAACTCCCAGGCAATTCCACAGACAGATTGCCTCAATGCCACAGCGTATCGAGACAGTGATGCGGGCAAAGGGATTCCCAACCAAGTATTCGAGATTGACATACATTTTGATAGAAGCTTGTGGTCCTCCCTCATAATCCTGTTCTTTCAGACCACATCTTAGTAACCTTCAAATTCCGTCTACATGATTACACACCTCCTATCAAAACAGTTACCTCCAGATGTTCATCAGACAGTGCTGTAGCTAGATTTAAGGAAGCTATTCCATATGCATTTCGTCTCGTTCCAACAATGGAGTCATTTGATTGTCTTCCTCCATTGTAGGCCAGCTAGTTGATAATGCCACCAGCTCATTGTGCACAACTCTCGACGCCGCTGCGCCCCAAAAGAATAAAACAATAAAACAGAGGAGATGGGCTCAATGGTACGATACGCAGACCTGTGAAGTTAAGAAAACCCCAAGTAAACTCAAAAGGACATGGCGCACAATTAAATCGGATAATTCTCGCTTAGCCTGGAAGGGCAGTCTGAGAACTTATAGAACGGCCCTATGTAAGGCCAGAGCCGCCTACTACTCTTCACTAATCGAGGAAAATAGAAATAACCAAAGGTTCCTTTTTAGCACCTCAGCCAAGCTGACTCAGAGTCATGAATCTACCGATCCATGTATTTCTGCTGATCTTGACAGTAATGACTTAATGACCTTCTTCAATGTCAAAATTCGAAGAATAAGAAACAAAATAGGTGCTCCGAGTCACATAGAGGAGTTGCGCAGGACCTGGCCCAGGGCCCACGGTCCCTACAACCTCGTCCATCCCTAGACTGCTTCTCCCCAATCGAGCTCCCTGTGGTAGCCAAGATGATCTCCTCAGCTAAATCAACAACCTGTACGTTAGACACTGTTCCAACTAGCCAGCTATAAGAAGTCCTTCCCCTAATAGGAGCATCTGTACTCAATATGATAAATATGCCCCTAGTAGCTGGCTACGTACCACATTCTTTCAAGGTTTCTGTAATCAAACCTCTTCTTAAAAACCCATCCTTAGTCCAGGGGTTTCAGCTCACTATAGACCTACAGGTATTTCTAATCTTCCTTGCATCTCCAAGATCCTGGCGAAAGTTGTCGTCTAACAGCTATGCGACTACCTGCAGGGCAATAGTTTATTCCAGGAATTTCAGTCAGGTTTCAGAATGCATCACAACACCGAGACGGCACAGGTGAACGTCACAAATGACCTCCTAACTGCCTCTGATAAAGGTCTCGCTTCTGTGCTTGTTCTTCCAGATCTCAGTGCCACATTCGACACATCCGACCATCCAATCCTTCTACAGAGGATAGAAGATCTCAATGGCATCAAAGGAACCGCCTTAAGCTCTTTTTAGTTATATCTACCAGATAGACCTCAGTTTGTTCATGTTAACAATGCATCTTCTGTGCACACTAGGGTTAAACATGGAGTCCCACAGGCCTCCGAACTCGGACCGTCTTACTCCATGCTTGTTTTAGGGACATAAAAACGTGGATGACCTGTAACTCTCTGTTGCTCAATGCAAATAAAACCTCAAATAAAACCAAAAGTTATTGTTGTAGGTCCAGAGCACCTCAGAAACTCCTCATGTAATGATATTGCTACAGGTACTTTGGATGGCTTTATACTGGCCTCCAGCACCACTGTAAAAAACTTGGGAGTCATCTTCAATCAAGACCTGTTACTGAATGCCCACATTACACAAATGTCAAAACCGCCTTCTTTCACTCGCATAAATTTGCCAAGGTTAGGAACATGCTGTCATTCAAAGGTGCTTTTGTTACCTTCAGGCTTGATTACAATAATTCTTTATTAGCTGGATGTAGCAGGCAATAAGACACTGAAGCCTCTCCAGCTGGTTCAGAATGCTGCAGCACGTGTGCTGACAGGAACTTAGAAAAGAGACCACATCTCCCCAGTGTTAGCTTCTCTGCAATGGCTGCCATAAAACCAAGAACAGAATTTAGAATCCTTTCCTCACTTACAAGGTGTTCAATAATCAGGCACCATCATACCTTAAAGAGACGATTATGCTTTATCATCCAACCAGAGCTCTGCAATCCAAAAGTGCAGGATTACAGGTGATTCCTAAAATCAGTAAGAAAAGAATAGTGGGCAGGGCCTTTAGCTAACCTCAAATGAGGTCCATATAAATGATCATGACTACAAATGTGAGGTACAGCGCTTGGGAGCAAAGCTCAAACAGATGAAGCACAAGTCTAATTCATGCAATAATATGTTATTCTTAGTGAGGTACATGCAAAACACTGCTAAAATTACAGATTTAAGGGTTGACCTAAACGGAGAAGAGGATTGTGGGAACATGGAAATACAGTCAGATGCAAAAATTCATTCAGTGCCTTCTTAGAGCAGGCAGGACCAATGAGTGTGAAGCAGAAAGTATGTATGAGCAGAAATCCACATGAACACCTTAACTTGAAAAACTGCAGGGCTAAGACCCCAAAAGCCACAATGCAAAGTCCTGGAGTGACACACTCACAGAGGGACAGTACAAAGAGCAACAGGAGAAACACATCAGTGCAGGGAGAGCAAATGATGGACAGGGCACTGACAAGAAGACAAACACAGACTACAAAATAAAATGTGACATTATCAAAAATTAAATAGATGACATTTTGTTATGTATTTTGTAAATAATCAACTTTTATATGTTCACTAGTGGTGTCCTTTGTATTTGCACTGGTGCAATTTTGATAAACAAATCTGAAGTACCTCCATAAAACCAATATAACTTCAGTGACAATATTTCTTACTATGATTTTCAAGAATTTTTAAAGGCGGAAGTCAAGGCAATCCCGGGGTAAATGTGTTTTTAAATCGAGGTCACCGCAGGTGTCTTTATCATCACCGGCGATACTAGTCCCTCACGTTATCGATACCAAATGTTTAAGTATCGCGCATCAATACTGGGAATTATTCGATTTTCTGTGCGAGAAAGTGTCATAATTTAGGTACATAATTGTCTTTGTGCTACAGTGCCAAAAACGTCTCACAGATAGCACTCGGGGCACACTCTGAAACCCCTAAGCTGGATCTCTTATCGCACTCATTTTGAATAGTCATCGTTGTTGTCCTCTCCTTCTTCATTTCTCCAATAACGGTAGTTCACACACCCCCTTTGTTCTCGGGCGCCGCCTGTCCGTGAATACCGGTAATTTTATCTTTCATTTTTGTTTGTTATTGTCTCTTCATTTTAACGCGGAAGTCAGTGTCGCTCTGTCGCTGTTGATGAAGCAAATACAACATCGTCCTTTTCTCTGTGAGTACCCTCACTTCTTTATGTGCTGGTTTTCTTGTTGTTGCTGTCTCCCGTGTCGGGTTTCGCCGGTACTTCAACTGCACCTCTCACTCGATTTCCCTGGGCCCCGGTCACCGCAGTACGCAAGGTGCAAGGTGCCATCGTTGGGATTGGGATATATTGCCCGTCCAAGCATTTACTGAGGGGTACCGGTGATCGTGGAATTATGTAGCTTTCTTTAAGTAATGGTCGGGAGACGCTCTTGTTGTCCCCCGGGATAACTATTGTAGCAACGAAGGTATGTCTTGAGCAAATCCCCTTTTTGTGTCCGACGGAAAAGAACACGAAAGATGGATAGTGAAGCCTTTGATACTCAGAATGTTGCAGTTGATCAAAATTAAACACCAAATGAGGTTAATTTGATGTTATACTCGTCGAAACAACAGACTGTCGGACCAAGAAATGATCATCCTAAGATTACTTTGTGTCGAATGATATCGCCATTTACAAATATATCGGAATGTCCTGTAGCTGTCTGTCCATGTTGCGGCTTTATCTTTTGACGTTACAGGTGATCGGGTGTTTGCTGCCCCGGTTTTCTCCGCTCCAACTGGGCTCAAGTCTGTGGGAGGGCGGTGTATTAAGAAAAGAGGGAAAACGATTTTTTTTAACATGTATGATTCAATAGTAAAACCAGCCATTTGCCACTTAGTTGAAATTATCAGGGCTGCGATTCTGTGGTTTTTAGCGAGTGCACGGCCATTTGTCCAATGTGCAAATGCATTGCCTCCGTAACGTTCTCAGCGGGTATAATGGTCATGTAAATAACAAATTGTTACAGTGCGTTCATCTCAGCGATGCTCAAATCTGAGGTTGTGCATAGCCACTCGGCTCAGCCTCTCCCTCACTGTTCAATCCAAAACCTTTGCCGATCTAAAACCGATCCCCAGCAGCAAACTGGAATGTGAACTCGGTACCTTAAAGACCCTAAATGCAACGTTCCATTACAATTTACAATATGTCACCACATTATTGTGAAGAAACTATAATTATAACATTATCTGAAATGAATGGACAGCCTAGTTAAGGTTCTCTTTTTTATCATTCTGTGAATGTACAGAGATGTTGCCACAATATTTTTTCACTTAAGTGTTTACTTCCCTTGCCCAAAGAGTGCTGGGATATTCTCCAGCAGACCCCTGAGACATCAGTGGGTAAGAGGCGGGTATGAATATGAACGAATGAATGTTTACTTATTTGGGTTCTCTGACTTTCCACCAAATGACTTTTTACAGTATATACAGCACATCTTCATGAAAAACACCACAAACCTCGAGTTTTTGCCCAAGCATCAAGGAAACCTGTCTGTAGCCTGCCTGTGATTGCTGGTTCTTACAGACATGATGTACATGGGAATCAGGAATCAGGAATTTTTTATTGTCATTACAGCATTTGAATTGTGCAATGAAACTAAGGTGCTGAATTCCGGTGCAAGGAATAGAACGAGGGGGAAAAAAGAAAGGAACAAGAGAGGATCTATATACAGAAGAACTGTAAACACGCAATATATACAATTTAAATATAGGTGTAAATAATGATACAAATAACGATGTAAGAATATAAATGACAATCTAGATAATAACAGCGCTGATGGGGTGGGAATGTTTTGAAGGTGTCCAGAGCGTTTTTGACGAAGAATTTACTGAAAACTGTTCTAATCTAATACTGTTGACTTATGGCAGCTGGGTAAAAGCTGTTCCTAAGTCTGGTGGTCTTTGATTTGATTTGATTTGCCCTAAAACGCCTGCCTGAGGGCAGAAGTTCAAACAGTCCGTGAGCCGGGAGTGACGGGTCCTGGAGGATCCTTTTTGCATTTCTCCTGCAATGGGAACTGTAGAGTTCTTGCAGTGAGAGGAGAGGGCTGCCAATAATCCTCTGGGCAGTCCGGAGGACCCTCTGGAGTTCCTCCCTCTGTGCTACTGTGCTGTTGGAGTACCATGCACAGAGGCAGAAGGTGAGGATGCTCTCTACCGTGCAGTGATAGAGGGATTTCAGAAATTTCTCTAAGATGTTATATCCCCTGAGAACCCTCAGGAGGTAGATCCTGCATTGGTGCTGTATTACTGAGGAATGTCTTGCACTGTCAGCTGGGAATGTTCTCAAAAATGTCCATCTTGGTCAGGTTATAATAACTCATAGATTCCTGCTTTTGGGTCTGTGAAAACAGAGTCAGTTTTGTTTTTTGTCGCTTAAAAACAATGTTATTTTTCAACAATGTTTCACAACCTTTTTTGACCCAGGTCACACACTTAACATTAGAAAGATCCCATGGCACAACAACAAACAAAATTGTCATCACAAGTATACGTAATGACAATAGTAATCATTTGATCCAAGTTAACTCTCTCGTTGTGAGACCTGGGCCTGTTGAGATGAAAACAATTAGTGCTGATGGTTTGCGAAGCAGTTTTACCCTGCCAAGTAGAACTCAGTGAGCCTAGTTGATTCCCCAGTGAGAGTAAAAGTGAAGATGTCTTTGTGTAGTATTGAGCTTTCTTGCTTTCTTATGACCACTACTAGTAGAGCGATCCATGTATGAGTCACAAAATTCCCCAAGAATTAGAGTGGATTGTGCACTAACTCTTTACATTCTGTCTATCGTCATGCTGATACACTGAAACATCATTCCAGCTAATTCCAAAACGTAGACTCATAGGTTGATCAGCCCCCTGCTGCTATCTATTTGACAACAATTTCATTGTTCCTCGCAAGCACAGGCGGATGAAGACAAATTATTCGCAATCAATCACAATTTTCAGACCAATTACTGAAGTTGTGTAATTTGACACAGTCCACATTAGGAGTGTGTATTGGCAAGAATGTGGAGATACGATACGTATCACGATACAGGGGCAATGATATGATATATTGCGATATGTTGCGATACTGTAAGAACAACAATATATTGAGTTTCTTTTGAAAGAATTTAATTGTAAGAACTGTAGCACATAGCACACACAATGCTGTTACATGCTTAACATCAGCTTCCTGGAGAAATACAAGCATTTGCAGGACTGAAGAAACAAATATGTAAACAATGTTACATTAAAGCTGTAGATATTTTAACAAAACATTTGTAAAATATTAACAAAAAATGTAAACTGTTATTGACAAAAACAAAGTACCAAGATCTACAACATCACTTTTTCAGTGTAATCTCAATGAAGGAATTTACTCATCTGCCTAAATAGAAAAAAGCTTGCAGGACTCAACAAAATTAAATATGTTAAACAGTCTTAGATACTGGATTTTATGCAGTCCCTGTATAATCTAACATAACAATACTTTTTTCTGCTATAAGTAAGTTTTTTGTGGTATAAGATAAGTTAACATCTTGAATTCTTTTCTTTCCTAACTACTTACACCAGAATGCAGCTCGTTAGTTTCATTACTCAATTCAATTGCTGTATTGACAATAAAAGATTCCTGATTCCTGAATAGTTGGTTGAGCAGTATCCACTCGTTTCACGTTAGCCTGTAATGCTACATTGCCATGGTGTCTCGCCACATGTGCTTGCAAATTTGTAGTATTTCCCGAGTACTTGACTCTGGCGTTGCACAGTTTGCACACCGCATGGCTCTTGTCATAGTCGTAGCTGCCTTCCTTTGTTTTGAAACCAAAATATGCCCGAACATCATCTTTAAAAGCTGCTGGAGCCTCTCGTCCTCAGCCATTGCCGGTGAACTGTTATATGTTTTTATGTGAACTGATCGCGCGCAGAGGACATAACGACTACTGCCATTTAGCGGCCGGAGGTTTGATTGCCACACAAAAATTAACAAACGCCGTGAATATTTGCACGTTAATTGTTAATTTAAAAAATCGATACAGTGCCGTTGAATACCGATATGGTATCGTCAAATAAAATATCTTGATATTCAAGTGTATCGATATTTTCTTACACCCCTAGTCCACATGGTGATCCCCCTTTTGGCACAATAATGTGCCATGGCACATTGGCTGATAATCTTAACAATATTAACAACAATAATGCCACTGTCAGCATTGTCCCAAAACCTCAGTCCTTCTGATCTTGAATCAGCACGCACTGATGTAAACAGTAGTTGGAGATGGTTTGGCCTCTGATGCTGTTGGTCTGGCTTCTCCGTAAATACCATGCTTGATGTGTTTAAGGAACTATTCTGTTGTAACCAAACTTGGTGATTGTATTAACTCACCTGAAATGCAATTACTGACTTCTGGGGTATAGAAAAACATATTTTTATCAGGAATAATGTTTGTTGATAGTTCTTTGAATAGTTTTGGATCGTGGTCTGCGCGATTGTCTATTCTTTTGTATTGTTACATAACACGTGTTGCATATCCACTTCAAATGACGTTGTAAAAATTCAGTTTAGTTTTCTTTTCTTACATTGTGCTACAGCTGAGGCAGCAATTCAAATGTACAGTTGAGATGTTTTGTTTAGAGTGTCCTTGTCAATGGGGTTGATGAGGTCATACACACCATCGGCATGACATTTGAAGATGACTTAAAGAAATAGAATTAGTACTGATAATAGAGCTCAGTGAAGACTCGATAAAACCAAGAGGAAATCAAAGGCCTCAGCAGCTTGAGGTGAATACAGAATGTACAAGATACTAAAAACTATGAAGTGGTTCCGAGTGGCTCCTGTGGCACCAGACAGCGTAGTGCCTGACCAGGCTCCTGTGCTCCTCTTTGCCGTCCCCGATGTACCTGACCATGGCTGTGTTGTCAGCAAACTTCTGTATATCAGGATTCAGGAATTGGTAAGTCTTGGTTGTCATTACAGCAATTCTCATTTTGTAATGAAATTAAGGTTGAAAGTTGCAGTGCGTTTAAGAAATACTGGTATATGAAAAATATACATACACAAGAAACATACAGTATGTTTGGGTCAAACGTTCTGGTTCGGAGGAATCAGCTCGCAGACAAAGTATTATCTTCTGTTGCTTGCAAGGGAAGAGCTGTCAAGGAGCTGAAAAGGTCTCTGTCATACTGTCTTCAAAGTGCTTGTCTCAGCATAGCTCTTTATAAACTCATCAACTTGAACACGTAGCTGACGTACCTGAGCGCAATTAACACATTGGCTGGCTGCAATAAATGCATGAGCTGGCTGCAATAAATACACAGCTTACCGTAATAAGTTGTTTTCCAGGGAGTAAAGAATTCCTCACATGACGAGGTACAGAATGCTTCCTTTGAGTTCCAAGAGTAGTACAGATAAGTTGTTTGAATTATGTAACAGTGCAAAAAATGAATACATGTGAATAGAAGCTTATTCCAACATCTCCAACAACATAGAGAAGAAAAGACAGTAATAAATATGGCACTGCTCAGCATTGTAGCAGAAGCCTGAGGTATACAGGGTGAAGAGGAGAGCAGCCAGCACTGTGCCCTGGGGATGCTACGGAGCTTCTTATCACAGTGTCAGTCCTGGTGTCCTTCAGCCTAATGCACTGTGGCATTTCGGTGAGGTAACTGAGGATCCAGTCACCAGACCAGGTAGTGGACGGGGTGGAGGTGAGGAGAAAGGGAGACTAGGAGAGATCAATTAAGTTGGTTGCTCATTGCCCCCCACCCCCCCCCG
>OMPJ01020738.1:0-52654 GCA_900312935.1 Carapus acus
TGGAAGAACGACATTAGCTCAGCAATCACCTCATTAACACTTGAGGTGTGTGTGTGTGTGTGTGTGTGTGTGTGTGTGTGTGTGTGTGTGTGTGTGCGTGCGCGCGCGCGTACGTGCGTGCGTGTGTGTGTGCGTGTGTGTGTGTCTGTGTCTGAGGCACATTGTGAGAGCCGTTGCTCATTTCTCTGATACGTTTAAGTAGGTGGAGAGGTGCCTCTAAATCTGTCTGCTCTGATAGTCTATAGTGGGAAAGGGTACAGCTGAGGCCTGGCAGGTTTGTTTTTAGATTTGAACGGGCTGTAATCCACTTGAATCCCCCTAAACTCTGTGTACACCCACGGGCTGTCATGGCACGACTCCGACGAGAACAAATCGACAGCAGAGCACACTGAGGTTGTGTGTGTACACGTGACCAGAGGATACCTGAATTCAGCCCCTTGTTGGTCGGCCAATTACAAACCGCCAACCTCCTCACACCCCCCGTCAGGAATCAGTCAAGGGTGCAAAGTGAATTTTGACAGCCTGCGTGGCCTGCCAGACCCAATGACCCTGAATGTAGTGCCCGCTGAGCTCCTGGCCGACTGCGGACGGGAGTCTATGTTTTTCAAAAGATGCCAAGGGTGCTGAAATGGTGAAACTCACAAAAGCAATACTCACTCAGAGGTGGGATCTGCCTTTAGGAAGGCTTGGATGACCAGCGGTAACTCAGATTTCACAATGTACAGATAGCTAGACATGGCTGAAATCAGAAAAGCAAAGAGGAAAAGCTGTCAGATGGTTTGATTTTGACACATCTGTTGTTGAACTAGTTTAGCCGATCGAGCAAATCTCACACACTTTGTGAGTTCAGTGAGTGTGAACAGCTCTGTGCAACACCGCCACCTCTGAGAACACATCTGTTTGCCCGTGGGTCTGATAGCTGAGAATCATAATTCATACAGACTGGCAGCCAACTGAAATGTGTGTGCCCGTGTCTTGAATGGGCTGCCTGCATCCCTAGAGTTTGCGCCTTGTGCTGTATTTCTTTTTACTGCGTAACACATTCATAACAGCGTCGCGGTTGCTCCTCACCTCCAATGTTCTGCAGGGTGATAGCGATACCAGCGGCCATTTTCCCTGGAGTGCCAAAGGCCCTGTACCCCAGCTGTTCATATGCCCGAATTCCTGGAAGGAGATTAGAAACCAATATCATCCAATCACCTGTGTTTGTGCCTTGCAGCCCTCACATTAAAAGCTGCTCAGGTTTGGCTGATGAAGGAACATTTGTCAATGCCTCCTCCGAGGCAATAATGACAAATTGTTTGTTATTGGAGTGTTAAGTCTGTAAATAATGAGACATAGCGTCTCCTCCAGATCTAACCGGTTTGTGTTTCAGTATTCGCCTGTTTTTCAACATTTGTTGTTCTTCTTAAAGTATTTATGTTACTCAGCAACTTTCAAAACAGCTAATATATTGATTTCCTTACCCACAATGCCAGAGCTTTTGAGCAGCAGATGAATGGAGTAGGATGACAGCGCTGCCACGGCGGTCAGAAGGAACCTGGGACACAACAACCAGAGGAAACATTCTTAATCCAAATATAATGATTAAAAAATCCTTTGGCGGTAGTAGATAAGATGGCCCATTCTGGAGAGTCAGCAGTCCTACACATAAATGAAAATGGCTCCTTCCAACAGCCCCGAGGCACCAGGCTCAGCATTGTGAACGGGTCAGAGGCTTCGACGCCAACCATTGCCAAGTCCATCACCTTTCCCTGACCCAGCACCCAACTTAGATAGATGATAGGGCTGTGTACACAGCTAAGCTAGAGATGGCAACATCTGGCCCAGGTCCTGAGAGAAGGACACTCCACTGGACACCTAATTAGCAGCATGATAAGGTCAATACAAACATTCGCCTCACGTGTTTCACAGGTGCACTTTCAGTTTATTCTTGCCCTCTTGATTGAATCTCTCTGGTGAGATAGAAAGCCAACAGCGGACTGGGATTCTCATCAGAGTGCTTATTTTGCATCTCACCAGAAATAGGATGCCAGGCCAGGGGTGATAAATTGTACTTGTTTCTTCATTTGTGAATAGAAGGTTGTCCATCATGGAGGCTGCACAGCCAACTGTGCTTGCGTATTTGGAGCATTTAATTTATGCAGCCACGAGTCGACTGTAACGCAGACCCGTACGATATCGCGGACCAGCCCAGAGTCGAGACGATATGGCATGGGGACACGTAATTCACGTGTCTCCCTGGAGAGCAGGAGCTGGGGTTATTCTGGGCTTTGGCCTTTCAAGAGTCTTAATGTGGCAACGGAGACTGAAGTCAAGTCTGATGGAGAGGATATGAACATGGATATCCTGTATATGATATTGGGCTATGGTGACACATCATTACAGTGTACTCAGTCCTATAAGACGGTGACGCACGATGGATATTTCGCGTCCTGCAGCAAGTCGAAAGTGTGAATTTGCGTTTTTGTTCCCCATTGTAAAATATTTACCCCTCGAATGAGGATCACAGTCATGTGAGAAGAATCTAACAACTGCAAAATTTCACCAATTCGGTAGTAACGCTTTATACTGAACTACTTACAGAAACAGGAGTATGCCAGTGTTGGCCATGGCATAGGCCAACCCAAGGATCCCACTCCCCATGATGGCATTGCCCAAGTTGAAGACAGACATACCAAAAGAAGTCTTTCCTTCAAACTGAAAGAAAATACGGACAAAGGTAAAGGTTAATATCATTTGCCTAAAATGGTTATGCCATCTCTGATGTTAAGACATGCAAATTAGATGTTTCGTAATGCATACATCGGTGAAGTGAATAGGTTTCTTTCCATCTCCAGAGTGAGGCAAAAATTCCTCATTTTCCGGAGCTGCGTCAGGATCATCAAATCTGGAGGACATAGACGTGACTGGTGAAGGTTTCTTTATCTACCAATACAAACTGAAGATATGACTGTTAGCAGAAAAAGTTAAAATGTAAATATAGCAAATGCCAAGAGTGCAGCGCAGACCCCGTCATAGATTCTAATCTCCATTGACATACCTCACTCTGTGAGTGCCATTTCTGCATAGCAAGAGTGAATCCACCCAAGGAGACAGGCAAAAACAAGGTAGACATGCAGTTATGAAAGCAAATATCATCCAACAAATAAGTTACACTGCCTCGTGTTTCACCACATTTGTTACTGCTGAAATTATCAATGTGTTTAACAGTGGACGATATAACCCAAAACAAGTCAGTTAAGTATTTCCATGGAATTGTGTGTGCACAATTGAAAATGGAAAGGAAAGGTAACAAATGTGATGTAGGCGAGCAGTGTGGAAAGACAGCAGAGCCCAGCACACGTTCAACTCGTGCAAATAGGAGAGCGGGGCCACTTACTGATCCTCCTCCAGCATGGACTTCATTGGCACCTCGGTGGTGCCTCCCAGGTCATGACCTTTCCCATTGGATAAAATGTTCATCTCTGACTGAGAGGGTTCCATCGTCCAACTAGATAAAGTTTGGTCTTGTGCGTGTTTGGTGAAAGTGATCCTTTCCAGTCACTCGGTGGGAAACCTATGGTGGAAGGGGTGTGAGCATGTAACTAAAACAAAGACTTGTTGATACAGGTTTGTTTCACTATGATACATCCACCATGAAGCAATAGTACATGCCATTGTAGAGGACATTATTTAACTAATATAGTATATCAGCGATCCTAGCATAACAGATGAACGCAGGCTTTGATTGTTATTTCTAGCCATTCTGACTCATTAATATTGTTGCAAGAGTTCCCCATACCCAACATCTGACCTCCTTTACTGACTCATAGAGCTGATTCACTGCATCCAGAGGATCACAGGGCAGCAGGTTACCACAGGCTGAGATAAACCGCAGCACACTATGCCAGTGTGCCCAAGCTTTCCAGAAATTCAGCACAGCGATAGAGCAAACACTGCGAGTTCGGACCGCACGGTCAAAGGTCAAGGTCTATTTGAGGTTTCTACTCGCATCGTGACATTTGTTTGCTCTTGGTGTTTTGCGTAGTTGCTGTTGTAATGCTCAAGATTTGACAAAATTGCAGGTCAGATCCTGAATAATTACATGTCTATATGGCACAACGTGATCAAACACAGACCAAATCACCCAAAACAACGGCCACTGAAATTAGGGAGATAGCAGATTTCAAGCAGCCATTACAGTAATGCTATAATTACATACCTTGACAAAATTTCCCCTTAATGATATGTGTCAAATGATAAATTACTGGCAGACAGACTGGATAGGGAATTTCACCTCATTGTTAAGTATATGATAACAACTAAATACGTCAATATTGTTACATATTAAAACTAATGTGTTATTCAATACTAAATCCAACCCAACATCGCTCCAAGTCCAGGATTTTTCCCCTGGTGCAGTATGGAGATCATCCGTTTTAGTACCAGCACCTAACCCATTACGAAACCCCAACAACAGCATCCCATTAAATCAGCGACAAACATAGACGAGCTCTCTCCACATGTCAGAGTGGAATCTTGTTGCAACAATGGTGTGTGTTGTTAGCTGCTTCCTGAGTGCGAATGTTCTACAGCCGCATGATTGTGTCCTCGGAAGATCGCTTCCCGTGCTCCTCGTACTATGTGGTCACAAAGTGTCAGAGACGGGCTACAGCCTCACAGGACACCTGCTGATTTTGCTGAAGAATCAGCAAAAGACTGAGCGATAAAAGTATAATCCCTGCCACTGCACACATTTTCATAGGAACTTGATGAATTGCATCAAATATTTAAGATAAAATAAAAATTTCTCATGACCAAGAATCGGTTTTGCCTCAGGACCTTCTCCAATGAGAAATTAGAAAAGAACAATTTTAATAAAAAATCAATGACGCAATAAACGACCCACTTACCAACCTAATCATGCCCCATTTCCGTCATTTGAACTAGTGATGGACCATTAACAAGTGTTTTTGAGCAAGCAGAGAATAAATGCAGCCTGGAGCCTGTAACATTTACTGTAAATACACGTGTTCGTCCAGTCTTGTGATTTTCCACCCATATTTCCCAAGATATTTTGTAGGGTTGGGCTTTTGTAACCCGAGGTTAGAAGTTGAAATTGGGATCTCACTTGGCTGATTTTCTTATGCTGGTGGCACAGAGCGATTGTCATTTGATCCAACATATTTCCCTCAGGCGACAGTCAGAAGTCTAACAATGACAATATGCTACTTAGATTTTCTCAACAGCCACAATGAAAGACATCTGGGATCTAAGCAAACGCTCACTCTGTCAATAGTGGCAAATGTTTGAAAACATGAGACACAATTGGCCCTGACATGTTTCTCAGGTGAATTTGACATTTGCAACACAAAAAAAACAATAACTGAGATACTATAATGGTGATGTAAGGAGGCATATTTTCATTTTGATTTGAAATTTTAAACATTTTGAGTTAGGTGCAAAGAAATGTCAATAAAGGCAAATAATTTGATCATTACAAATTTGCACAGAAACTCTAAAAACAGCCGTTTTAACATTACCAGCAAAAAGCTGTTTATCTTTTCATGGGTAGGCATTGCATGGGTCACCTTATACTCCACTGGAGATCACGGTGTGTTCCGTTATGTAACAAATTTGGCATGAGGGCATGTGAGAAAGAATCATCTCGTTCAAATCACAGGCTACGACACGTGAGCTGTATGAACAGGTGTCAGAAAGAAAGAAATGCTCCACCCACAGATAAAAGCTTCTATAGGTTGGACTGGGCCGGCCATTTTTTATGACACTTGAGGGCTTTGAAATCAGGCTGATGTCTCACTTTGGAATCCACGCTGTGTCCATCCAGTCTCATGATTGGCACAGGGTATATTGGGGATGAGGGCCATGTGGTGATGTGTCAAGCACAAGCACGAGTTAGCGCTGAGTGCCTGGTGGCACCAGCTCATCCACAGCCACGTGCTCAGCGAGAACAGAGACTCACACTCATTTCAAGTCAAGCATCTCTTCCACTAGCTCAATTCGCATACTTGCATTTAAAATATTTCTTTTTTTTCTGCTGGGTGGGACTCAACTAACTAATCGACTTAACTGAAATTACATCTGTGAGCTATTGTGCTGACCCTGTGCTCAAATCGCAAAATGGGGCACCACCTCAGCAATCTGCCAAACCATCATTACACAAGAATCCACCTACTTGAGCTGTAAGTGAATATTTGCGACATGCACTGAATTGCATGCGCTCTGCCCTCTCACTCTTCCCCTTTCCCTCTGTAATATACTATCCACTCAGACGTTCGACTGAAACAACCAAAGGAAAGAGCCATTAGTTACAAAGAGAACGCCATGACATTGCAACCACCTCATAACATCTTCTGCTCAAATGGGATTAGAACCAAACGTGATCCTCTATATCCGGAACCAGCGGCTGCTGTTATGGAAACTGGCACTTCTCACGTGTTCCTGCTGCTGCAAAAACAATGTGTCAAGCATCTACAGTAGCAGTGGGTGGGCAGCTCTAAGCGGACTGCAGTAAGCAGGTATAATCACATCCGTTCCGTGTCTTCTGTCCCTTTCATCTGGGATAAAATGAGACAGGCGGCACAAATCTGACAAATATTAGAATCCGGCAGCGCCAGAACTAACAATGGCATCAAAATTAACATTCATCTCCTGGCATGTTTTGTTTCAGATGAGCACCTACATTGGATGACTAACACAACAACATGACGCGTTGATAACCTGTTTTTAGCTTTGACGTATCTTAAGTGCGTAGGAGAGATTCTATGCTGGCAATACTCCATTCCTTAGGCTGCATATCTACACATGTGGAACGTTGTCTTTACTAAAGATGGTTGCATGAGGATCACAGTTGAACACCCACCAATGCCACGTCTGTGATATGTTGACCAAAGACTGGTCGTTCTAGCTTTTGGTGACGTAACTGCCGAAATTTGGGATTTCTACAGGGAGTGAAATGTCAATTTGTTTGAAAACATTCCTATGGGATTTAGTTGTTTAATCTTATTAGATTGATACATAGGTGAATCTGATCAACTCAAAGATGTCCAGAAATACATTTTCATTTGAAGCACAAAGGACAAAAGCACATTGCTTTGCGGTGACTTCAATAAAAATAAACCGCAGCACTCGATAATGGAAGGGGTCGGGCCAGCAATATTACGAGCCCCATGGCAAAGATAATAATAAACACCAGAGTACCTGACATCTAACACCGCGCAGTCTCAAATGCAGATATTCACAAGTTTGCAGTGTGACTGAGGAGCACAGCTGGCCGGGTCCCTTATGGAGAGCGAGCAGGCCTTGCGTACGGCAGACACCTGTCCCAGGCCATGGCTGCCTTCTTTGATCGCCGTACAAACCGGGGTCGCTGACCGCGGCCTCGCTTATCTGCTCATCCTCCTCTGTGATGAACTCAGCAGGCAAAGCCATATTGGGTGTTGGTGTTAAGAAAGGGGCCAAAGTCAAAAAATTGGCCCCCTCACCCACACTGCCCTAAATACACAAAAATGTGTACATTTTTCTGTGTGCCATTCTCCGTGCAGTCAGTGACATAGATGTGGTCACCTAATGTCTGCATTGGTGAACACTTTCTGTGGGTTTTGGGAGGAAAAAGTGTGGTTTCAAAGCCTTTTCCACAATGATACCCTTCCGAAATCTAGTGTTTGTGAGTTTTCACGCTTGTCCACTTTCAGATGTCCACTCCTGGAACTCTGCACAGCAAGGAGGAATGAGGGGGTTACATAAACGCTTCATGCAACCTGAACAGCTGCTGAAGAGAGACGGGGGGAAGAAAAAAACTTTTATGCCTCCAACAACTCGCTGCTTTCCCAGACGGAGCAGCATTGGAGCTGGCAAAGCTCCATTTGTACGCCTTGTTCTCGTGTTCATTCGATGACAGGAATATTGTCGCATATGCATGAGACGGATCAAATTTCCCTTGTAGTGAAACAAACCTTCAGCATCAGTTTTCCTAGTTGTAAACATAAGCCTTGTTTTCACAAAACTGATATTTGCTATAATTGGAGGAGTCACTTTCACACACTATATGTTGCCAGCCATCATATTTGCAAGATATGGAACGATAATGCATGTGATGATACAAAAAACAAAACTCCAGACTGTGGGCATCTTAGTAATCATTTACACTTAAGCATTTTTAGCAGCCTGAGGAGATTGTGTGGTTTAAAGGAGCGTAAGAGCAACACAGGGTGATAGGTTGGAGCTCCCAACGGTAGCTAAGCGCTTTGCCACCTATTTGGCTATATTTATGGCTGCACAAGCTATGAATGGTTTTGACTGTATGAAAATCACACACGCCTGTTGTTGAGGATTCGACTTGCCTTAGTGGCGTCTGGTGACACGGAGACTTTTCTAACTCTCACACCGATTCAACCTTTGCGGGAGCAGTTTTTTGAGAAAAAGTGAGATTTAAGTGCCTTCACTCGGCAGCCATGTGGCTCGGACAGCTATCCCAACAGACAGCCGAGCCGCTTCATATTTCCACGTTTGACCAGATTTGACCGGGTATATAAGCTCTAAATTATAGTTTATAGACTCCGGGCTATTTGGGGGCATTTAAAGCGACAGCATTGCCTTGTTTGGGAGTGAAACATACCGCCGGTGAAAGCGCCGAATCTTGGGAATGCACAACACAACAGCGAACAAAAGCCTGTTAGCTTGTCCGTTGGAATCGTTTTGAGGAATTCCACAACGGTGCGTTTTCTGTTTCGCTTCTTTATATTTTCCCACGTTTCTTCACCTGTTGGTGCGAGACTTAGCTGATATGACTGACGGAGTCCGTGCATATTTTATCTGTCACCGAGCCACCGGACCGCACATGGTGGTGACATCTGGATTTGGCGCCCTGCAAAATAATGTCCCCCATTTTCCCTCAAAAAAATAGCACGTAGCCACGTCGCAATAGTGCCATTCAGTGCGATTTAATGTCATGTAATGTGACAATTACCGGTTTGACCTCTTGCAAACTTGTTTGATTTGCATGCGAGCAAGCAGGAATGTTCGGGTCCTTCCGCGTAAACTTAAGATATACAAATACCTGTCACCTCCAAAGCGAGATGTCGGAATAGCAACCGGGGGGAGAGAGAGCCGCCGCGGTGGTAGCGAGCTTACCAAAAGCTTCTTTTCCTCGCTGTGAGCTCGACTCCACCGCTCAGTTTTAATGACTTCGTGGAATGGATGGTGTCCTTATCAGGCGCTGGAAGGATTCCCGGGCTGCGTCTCTTTCTGTTTCTCTCTCTCTCTCTGACGCTGAGGACGGGAAAGCGTAGCGCACGTCTGCGTGTGTCCCCGCGGTGTGAGGTGAGCGTGTGCGGGCAGCGGTCAGTGGGCTGTGGGAGCCTCCTCACATCTACCGCGGGGTTCGCTGTGGGTCCGCCTCCTCTCCGCCCCCCCTCGGCAGCCACCCCCACCCGTGTCTCGCCCCACCATCTGCGGGGTCCTCCTGGGCTTCATTACAGAAACATTAAACCGGGAGAGGAGGGTGACTTGACGGGAGGGGGGCGGTTGTGTTCCCCATATTTTACGCATGGTCTCTTTGACGTTAAGTCTTTGCGCTCGCCATTTTTACGCAAAAAAAAATGTTTCACCTGGGCCGAATGTACACGACAAATATCGCATCCCCGCAAGCCTGTCGCTCAATTATGCGCCCCTCGCATCACAGCTGGTGTCCCCAGCCTTTGTTTTGCTTGACGGCGCGGCAGTGAATGAATTTGGTGTCGTGCTGTGTCCCCATCTGCACCAACAGCTCCCAGAACCATGGGTGAACCATGAATGTTTGCTTATCATCAGGAAACAAATAACAAATGACGGATCGACGTTCGATTTACTGATTTGATGCTGGCATTCGTTATCAAGCTGAGTTTGGAGGCCATTTGAATTTCTATGGGGAATCTCAAATTCATCGCTCATCTGTGTGCTCATAAGTATTAATTGCCTTTTGTGTCGGAGCATGTGTTATTTAGTGAGATCCAAACTGTCACTCTGATCAGTCACGAGAAATTGGTGCGTGTGTGTGTTACACATTCCACTGAACGAGTGATAAACACACGCAGGTCCTGATGTGGACATGGAATTCTATGGGGATGAATGAGACCATCGTGTGCCCGACAAACACTCTGTCCTGAGCTACGGGGTGACGCGGGGCAACTGGGAATTATTCAACGGGTCACATCAGCCAGAGGTGGCCAGAAAATCGATTGCGGTCGACCAGTTGATCATTCAGCGACAATGTCGAGGGTTATTCACAGGGGACAAGTGCCGAAACATGCGGAAAGGTACAATCACCGAGACGACATCATTGGGCTGTACTCATTTATGTCCGTCCGTCGCTTGCAACATGAATGTCACTGAGTCAAAGAACAGTTTTTAACTATCTGTCTATCTATCTATCTATCTATCTATCTATCTATCTATCTATCCATCCCCATCCACCCATCCATTCATCGATCCATCCGTCCATCCAGTTTGTGATTGTGAAATGTGTGCATATCTGTGTGTTTTGTTCTTGTTATTTTTATTTGGTAGGTGTCTCCTTTCTAAAACTAGTTCGAAGTCAAGAGGAGCTGGCATCCCTAATGTAAACATTTTGACTGCCCCCTAGAGGTTGGTCCAATGTTCGCCCATCACCGACTTCTTGACAGTCAACAACAACCAATAACAATGCAGTGATTTGCAAATCAAATGGTTTAATTTCTCCTAAATCATGATGTTTTTGCTTTATCATACCAGTATCACAGTTATTTGAGGATAGTCAAATGTATCTTTTGGTAATCTATCTTGTAACACGTGACCAACAACTCTATACTACACACTATAGAAGGCCATACAATAGGGTCTAAGTGGAATAAAGCAGTAGTAGGCTATAACTGCAGGGATTGAGGCCCAATATAAACACTGGCTATTCAGTGCTGAATAGTTATCACTGCGTTCCCATGGAGACATTTGTACTGAGAATCCAGGTAGCCACTGTCTGAATGGTGCCTGATGTATATGTTCCAGTTCATTGTAGGTGAAAACTGCACACTAACACTTCCCCTCCACCCAATCAGAAATTGTGGAATATGATGCAAACCATGCAGTGTTCAAATAATTTTCATTTTATTTCTGTACAAACAGACAGGGCATTTGTAGAAACTGTACAATACCTTAAACATTCACATGCAGGAACAAAAATATCACAAGCAAAAGGTAAATACATACAGAACATGAAAGAAAATTAGCCTTGTATATATACAACTCATAAATTACAGTATGGTACCGTAGACATTCCTCCTTTAGATATTATTGCTCTTTTAATCAGCAAGAGGCATCATCTGTGCTGTCCACAGAAATCACCGTCACAGAGAAGAATCGGTGACCCTTGCAGGCACCGATCTGATCAATGAGCAATAACTTCATCCAAAACAGAACATTGCACCTGCAGAGCGCCACGTTTGACGACACTGAAGCTTATGCAACTTTTTACTCACTCCAGCTCGGTGAATCGAGCAAACATGGCTTTCCGGACACAGTCCTTGTAAGTGTCTGACGCAGTCAGTGTGTAGTTGCTGCCTTTGGTGCCCAGACCAGCTCCCTTTGTCCTCATCTGTGCCTGTGACGGGACAGCACCAATTTCAGTCTGTTGTTTCTTCAACTCTCGTCCAGTTACACATAAAATGCAGATGAATTATCCCTCATTGGTTAAATCAAATTATATTACCGATATGGGCGTTGTGATTCCCTGCCGGTTTCTGCCAAGACCAGAGCCTTCCTTCCATCCCATCGCCTGTAGCATTTTGTTTCCGATATTGTCACTGTTGAGACCATCTTTAGTGGGTTGCTCGTAATTACTGCACGAGAGAAAAAAAATACTGATGTTTAACAGAAATTACAGCAGCAATTTGCAGAAAACAGACAAGTCACTTACACAGGTGGTGCAGGCTGGGTGAATTTCTTCTTCTTAGCAACTGGGGGTTCTGGGATGCCATATTTCTCTCTCCTCTCTGCTGCTCTGTCCCTGTACTTTGACTTTTCATAGAAGGAAGAGGACAGGATATCAATAATTGAAATCAATTGTTGCCTGATTTACAAGGTAAGAACATCGCTCATTTATCACCAAATGATTCAAACAGATGCAAACCTCAGTTTCTCTTCTCTCCAACTCCTCCAGCTCTGCTTCAGTCATTTGGGATCTACGGAGAACCTCCAAGTTTTTCTGCAGTGGAGGGAAACAGTAAGATACAGTTGGCAACACCACAGATTTCCTCCATATGCAATTTCAGGATATTTAGTATTAACTGTTTTCAAGATGTGTGCCATTACCTTGTGAAGGTCAGACAGTTGCTGATGTCGAATTAGACTTTCTTTGTTGGGAAACTGTCTCCTACACAGCAAACATGCCATTTTTTTCCAGTCTGTCATTTTGTCATTTTGACCATCACCGCCATCAGGATCAGCTCCACCCTCCTCGGGGTCACTGTCTCCACTGTAGGCTGCCACGAGGCCACACTAAAAAATTGATGAGGAAGTTTTGAAAAAACGGCAGTTAAATGTCTGATCATTTTCAGAAACTCTTAGACAACAAAATCTAATCCACCAAATCGAGTATACATCACTGCTCACTTCTGTTGAACTCACAGAGCTAGTTGGTGGCTCTTCCTCAGCACTCCTAGACGCCTCTGCCACGAGTCTGTCAAGACATCCTGCCTGCTGAGAATACAGAGTATTATTTTGGACAATTGTTCCACAGGTCAAAATGTTTATCACAACATTGTTGGTTAAATGTACGTTACATAACAACTTATATTATTGTAATACCTTCTTTTCAAACAGTGTGTAACCCGCATCAGCAGCTGCGGCTTCCCTCCTCTCTTCTTGGCTGATTGGCTGAAAACTGCTCTTGAAGTTCTCCTTCTGCTTGTTAAGACTTTTGGCCCACCGCTCCATGTCTTTTGCAATCTGGCAAAACAAAACGCAAAAACACAATACATCAAGTGTTGTGTTTCATTTCCTTCCTTACATGCAATACCTGCGTGACAGTGCTCCTATAAATTTTATCGTGTGCATATTTGCACATTCAAAGATTGACATAGTTGCGCAAAACCACAGCGGGGTGAGTAATGCGTATGTTGTGATGTACCTGCTGAGCTGTCTTGCTCTTGGGCTTCTCCTTTTTTTCTTTGCCCTCTTTGCCATCTTTGCTGGTGGCTGCTGCCATACCTGGTGTGGCATTTGCGTCAGGTGCTGCTGGAACATATGTTTGCTTCTCATTGTCCCAGTACAAATACTGTTGAGTCTGGGAGTTGTAGTAGTACTGAAATGACAGCAAGTGATGAGAATTAAAAAACAAGGAAACCTTCGACTCTGTCTTGGCATAGGTTAAACATACTTTGATGGTGCAGAACTTACATGTGTGTTTGGGTCATAGTAGAGGCCAGTTTGAGGATCATAATAGTAACCAGAGGACTCATCATAGTGGTAGGCGGATGTGTCGGGAGCTGTCAATTACACAACAGAAGATATTTAGCCACGACTGCAGAATTTTCTGGAAAAATGACAAAAAATGGACAGAGAACTATGCCTTTCAAAACAATTAACATTGCAAATGTAATCATCCAAGACTCAAACACTTTGTTTTGTCAAAGAATTAGGATGAATTAATTCCAGCTAATGTGACACTTGGGACAAAATTGTGACAAAAGTGGCAAAAACAATATGAATTCACGTACATGGTGAACACAGTTGGGATAAATAACAATAATAATAAGAAGAAGAACAAGCATTTGTCTTGCAGCTCATCAAAGTGTACTTCAACACAACGAGGACATCGCTGCGAGACTACTAAATGAGACTCTGGCCACTCTGGGTAATGTTGGCGACAACAGATCAGTGTCAGCAACTGATCAGCTTCAGTATGATTGACTCCATAACTTAACAACATTAACACTAAACAAGTGGTCCCCCCCAACAACTTAAATACCAGTTTGAAGTGACACTAACAGACATATAACACATCTCTGAGAGGTTTCTTTTTTTAACAGCTCCTCTCTTGAAGGCTCATACCAGTGTTTGGCGTGGCAGCCGGTCCAGGGCCTGTTGATGTACTTGGAGTGGCAGTAGTCGTAGTGGCAGCTACAGGAGCAGCTTGTATAGAGACACTGTCTGTGCCTGAGAGCTGTCCAGTTTGGGCTTTGACCTCAAGTGGCTGGGAAAGAGGCAAAGCCTGCAATTGAGAGGGCAGGAATCATTTATCAGTGTTTAAAAAATAAACCAAAACAAAATAGTCCTACAAGTGCGGAACTGGCAAAAATCCATTACCTGTACAGCAGGCTGAGCAATTATGTGGGGTTGGTAGACTTGTGCGTTTGGTGTAATTACAAGTCCACCTGCTGTTGGAAGTATCTTAACACCTGGAGCAGCTGCAATAATTAGAGCAGAGATCAGAGGAGATAATTTATAACTGGACCAACACTGAACTGAAGACTCCTCTCTAAAAGGAGTAAGCGGAATAGATTAGTCTGTGGCAAAGGGATTTTGAACAGCACTGCCATCTCATTATGTCCGACTTGCTAAAATATCTCTTCTATTTTGTCTCGTTTCCAGCCATTATCTGGCCCTTGTGCTCGAGTCCATCAACTATACTCTTTTGGGCTTTGACAGCTTTCATGTGAACCAACATTTAGTGCGTAATGTACAATTTTCACGCAGGGAGAGATTGAGAGATAACCTATCACAAAGCAGAACAAATGATGACAGCCAAAACATGAGCAGTATGTTAAGTGGTTGAGTTGACAATTTAGCCGACACTTGCCACCTTTCAGAGAGGCAAAAAGGATTTTTCACACACATACGCTAAATGGGACACAAGTTTATCAGTGACATGACGTACCTCCTAGAATGCCATTACCCTGGGAGGAGCTGGGTCCTGCACCTGGCTGGAAATATGATTGATAGTCCTGTCGAAGACAAATTACAAGCACATAAACAGTCATTCCTGAATGGTTGTTTTGGACACTGTGAATGCATCAAGACAATTGAAGAGATATTTGATTAACGGCTGCGTAGCTACTCTCCAGATGAACAGTGCAGTTGAAGAAAATGGACATTGACAGCGACTGTGAGCCATCACTCTTGTACATCCACTCTCACTCACTTGTGACATTGGAGTATAGCCCTCTTGCAAGTAGCTGTACTCTGACATTCCGTCAGAGCTCTGCTGGGGCTGACTTGAGGACCACTGTGCAGCAGCAATGGCCGTGCTGGCCACAGAAAAGGCACTGACACGATTCCCATCAGGAAGTAAAAGGTCCCTAAAGAATCAAGGAATATGTATCAACATTTGTTTAAGTTCCAGCAGGGCTCCTCTATCCTTTAAAGTGGGTTGGAAAAGGAGACTTGGAGCCAAAAAATAGCTTTACATCTATCAACACTCGTACTCACTTTCTTGCACTCTTTGCATAATCTACCCCGATTGTTTTTCCATCCAGCTTCAGAGGAGGCTGCAGGCCTTGTAAAATAGTGAGCAGTTGGGAGGCCTCCTGTAGAAAGAGGACAACAGCTGTAATTAACCATGTGAAAAACATATTTCCTTCTTTCCAGGATGTTCCTGACAAAAAATTGCGGAGAGAATCAAAATGCACATCTAATTTCAGTAGCAGGTGGATGTCAGTAACAACATGTGAACTTAAATTGTTAGTGATGAGTGAAAGAACAACTCTATACCAGTGGTGAAGAGAGCTGGACAAAGGCAAAGCCCCTGTTCTGGCCCGTCTGTTTGTCCTTGATAAGGCGAATGTTGTTAGGTGAGAGATTAGCATAGGGAGCCAGGGCTGTCATGATGGCTTCAATAGTTGTCAGGGGGGCGATATTCCTCAGGATGATTGCTGTAGAAAAGACAATTCCCAGTCAAAAAAGCTCTGACATACAATGATTTGCATTAATTGCACAAAGAAAGCAGAGGTTCATACTGTCACCGTAGAAATCCCCGCCGGCCTGGTTATCTGTGACTCCAGTAACATTTGAGGTCTCATTTTCTGTTGAGACAATGACAAGAAGTAAAATGTGCATTAACATTTATGATACAGATGTGTGGTCTAAGAAATGGAGATAAGGCGAAATGGTGTAAATCCCTCCGTCTATTCCATACATGTTCATCATTTTGCCGGTCTTGAGTGGCTTTTGCTACTCTCTGACATGTGTCCTTGTGTGTTTTCCCTAACCCTGGAAAAATGGCCATTTTTGCGTGAAATATAATGTGGGTACAGATAAGTTCCTATATTTCTGTTCATGAGCACAAACTTTTGCTCAGCGTCACAGCACTGTGCCTCCGACTGTCCAGATGTCTGCAGTCAGTGGCCTCTTGTCGATTTAAACTACTTACCAACTTTGGCCGCACCACATCTGAAGCACTTCAGCCTCCTCCGGAAATTGTACAGGCCACACTGCAAGTAACCGTTCACATCATTTATATTATACACCTACTAATGCCCTTTACAGTGCTGCCTCAGAGAACTTTGTCTGTACAGCATACCTTAACCACCTGAGGTTACCTGTGCTTTGAAGTACGTTTGTGTGTATGTATGGTACCAAGGACTGATATTTGGAATCAAACTGCCTGACACTGGTTGGGGGTTGTATTATTGTGTGGCCATCAAGGTGATGATTAATACTATTGACTTACAGTGTTGCAGAGCCAGTCTTCATATTTGTTTCTGGGGTGACTGTAGTGCATGTCCACAATTTTGCCTTGGATGATCAGACGTTTCTGAAAGAGGAAGATGAAAATCAGTCAACATTTCCGGGCGTGTGTGAACCAATTGAACAAGCATTGTTGGAGGGGAGAGAAAGGGGACAGGCCCCAGCGACAGATAGCCTTTGTGGTAAAGACAGACAGGTGGTGTATGTGTGAGCATGGTGTGAAGAAGGTTCTAAAGGTGTTTGGGACCCGAGTGCCCAGACTGAGCTGGAGCAAATGTACAATGTGACCCTAAGAAACAATTTTGACGTCTTTGTGTAAACCAGGGATGAGATTCCAACAACAAATTTCGCTGGGGAAAAGGAGGCTTTAAAAAAAGAGACACCCCTCTGCAAAGGGGTGAGATAAAAAAAAACAAAAACAAAAAAACCCTTACGTCACATTCAGAAATAGTAATTTCTTCTGCCTAAATTGGATATTTTGCAGGATGTAGTGATAACTGTCTTCTATGCAGAGTCCTTTAGGTGATGACCATGACCACCAAATCAATTCCTTACAAGTTGGTGCTCCATTTCCAGAGTCAACAGCATATGATGTATAAAATCATTGAAGTTAGTCATATTACCAATAGGAAATGGGTGCTTAATATCACACCCTTTGGCTGTATGGAAAACAGGCCATGTGTTTTGCAAATTTTGTTATGATCCCTAACTGCTTAGTTGATACATCTTGGTTGCCTTTTTATTTATTTTCAAGATCTCCAAGATTACAACTAGACTTGGCGATTGTGAAGCAACCTGATTGGTCTCCATCCATCGGGTAGCATCTTGCAAGTGATAAAAGTCCACGAAGGCGAAACCACGGCTTATACCTAGAGACAGCATTCAAATATAGACGGGAGGTGTGTTAGTTAAAGTCCATGGGCATATTATTCAAACTGTGTCACAAACTGCTTCATGACCCAGGCTCTGTTGGATACACAATAGGCCAGGCTGAATTCCATTGTTTGAACCACACTCAAACAACAATGTGTGCCTCTGCCAACTGTCTGAGATAGATTTAACGGCTGCTACTTACCTTCTTGCTCCAAAATAGCTGTCAAGTTGATTTTCTTTTCGTTTAACTACCTTAAGCAATTTCATTGCATAATAATCGCTGCATCACTGATACCATAAAGGGTCGGAATGAAAGCAAGTTGGTCCTTTAGTTAAAAGACTGAGGGAAGGAAGGGATCCCTGGAATATCTGGTTCTCACCTGTTTTCTTCTTCATCAGCCTGATATCAACTGGTTGGGGCCCTTCCAACTGGTCTATGGCACTGCAAATCTGTAGGGTTAGAAAATAGTAATGCTGTCACACACCACTAAAACAAACGTACAAAATGCATTACGAGCAATGAAGAAATTAATTTGGCTTCAAGAGTCCTAACTGTGTCGCAGAAGTTCCACATTGATGAGCCCAACATAAAATTATGGTGGACAATATGCATAACTAGTTCTGGTATTAAAAAACTTTATGACTTACTTCGCCTTCGGTGACATGAGGCGAAATTCCCAAGAGCATAATGGTTTTACTTTTCTTTTCATCTCCTGCGTCTCTTCTGTAATCCTGGTCTGGGTAGTCTCCATCAGAATTGTAACCATCTTCTGATCTGTCACTGTTGCGTCTTTTCCTCTCTCTCTGCAATGACAGAAAAATGTAGCATTAGGTGAATGTATTGAACTGAATAGGTTGACTTAAATGATTGAGTTCAGTACACAAAGGACTCGATAACATACCTCAGGGCTGTCTCTGGATCCTCTGCGCTCTCCCTCATAACGGTCAGTGCGCCTGTCATCTCCCCATCGGCGCATGTTGTATTCTCGCTCTTGGTCTCTTTCACGTCTCTCGCGCCAGTCGGCATCATCACGGGACTGCTCAGAGCCATATCGTCCACTGCGTTCAGTCCGCCCAATACTATTGGCAAACACATTGTAAGAAAAAATGGTCAGATCTCCCATGTGGCAGGTACACACAAAGGTTACTACGCAGAACTAAATGTGAAAATGACACTTTGTGCTTGTGCAAGCATAAGAGTTTGCTGTTTGATCAACCATAACATGTTTAATTCTTAGTTAGATGGGATGAATACTCCATCTCCAGTTTAAATCAACAATTACCAAAAACTAACACACCGCAGTGGCATGTCTATACTGTCCATTACTTATTCGGAATTGAACAGATGCACGTAATACAAGGGACTCACTGAAGGTGTTTACCGCGCAGTACCCGGGCTTTAGCATAGGCAATCAGACAAAGTAATGTCTATCCTGAATCACTTACTCATGCTTAATAACGGAAAGAAGAGAGTAAAATGATGCACATTGGCACTTGGTGTTGGATTGCATTAACAGTTCTCGGGCTCTTTGGGAGACGTTACGATATTAAAACCACTGCGCATTTTCAATACGACCGTTTACCTCATAGTAACAGGGAGTGGGAGAGCAAACCAACTCGGCTTTCAAATTGTCGAGGTTTTTCTGGCTGTTAGCATGGATACTGGGTGTACCGTTTCCCCGCTTTGTGGCCGCCCGTGACTGGCATGGAGTGAGGCCTAGTGCCGTGTCGCATAGCTAGCACTAACACTGCCATTTCCCACAGCAGCCATGACATTCCTCTGTACACTCACCGCTTATCGGTTCCCATTTCCCCTGCAGCTTCAGCGAAATTCACCTACAGGCATCAAAAGACTGGCTTAGTTCACATTTCAAACATAGATCAGTTACAACTGTCAAAAAATACACATATTGCTGACAGTTTTACGCCGATTTGGGGCTTCTGACGCAAAGCCGGACAATGGTAAGATGGAGCAACTCCAAAATACAGGCCGACCCGTAACAAACGGCGACGACAAAAAAAAGGCAAACACTGCCTCATAACGAGTCTGAGCACGATATACCCACCACAGAAGTTTTAAGAGATCCGTATAAACAACGACTTCTAAAGGACAATTCTGTCCCGGTCGATCATTCACCATTCAAGGACTTCTCCTGACGCTACGACAACACCTTCTTCGTCCCAGCATGCAACGGGGCATTGACTATTGAGAGAATGGAGGCGGGGGAGTTGAGGCAGTCCTGAGGCAGTAAGGAATATCTGGACAATCTACGAAAATCGAATTATCGTCAGTGGAAAAACGGCTGTCTTACTAGGGTTACAGAATGTGATGACAGAGATCACCTCAAACATTAAAACGGTGACAGGGCAGATGGCCAAACGTACGGGGAGTGCCTGACAGCCTAAACTGAGGGAAAATTTACTTTGGTCATTTCAGCCATTTTGCCTCTCGTTATTTTTTGTAGTCAATAGTTGTTGTAATTGTAGTGTAGAGAAGCAACGGCGAGCACATCACCTTGTTTGAGATTCAAATGGAATATTTTACCATCTCTAGAATCATCAGCATAGCATAGACGGTTTGTTGCTAGCTTCCAGTTTTGTTTACTGCAGCCAACCCCATCATTTGTGCATCTAGGGCCCCGAAGCACAATTGTAACACATGTAGTCGAGAGAAATACATGAAATTCTCATCTTGACTGTTTGTTGGTACATTATGTTGGTATAAACTTTAGTCTGCATGTTTGCAGCACCGACACACCTGATTGATTCTTCTGATTGTGATGATGTGCTCTCATTTTGTGAGGAATCCCAGTACCTGCATTGCTGAAGAAGAAAATTCAGCATTTTCACATTCACAAAGTTAAAACAAAATCATAGAATGCTTACAAGTACCATGTCTATCGAAATTGTGATTCCATCAGGACATGGTCTTGGTCGTCATTTTTCATTTATTACAGTATTTATTTAGTCTGAAGCATCACAAACAATTCACTGTACAAGCGGGTTCCAAAAATGAATACGCCATAATTTTTTGAGCTTGGCACGCAGGAATGTTTCCCTTCCATAAATGTTAATGACACTGCCGACAATAATCACATTAAGTTGATCTATAGTTAAACTCCACATTTGAAATTTGCACATTTTGAGCCAGTTGTGGTAGAGAGACATTGATGATTTTTGAGTCACTGACACTGACAAGGTGACGTTCTGTACAAACTTGTAATGAGAGTGAACAGCACAAAAAACTCATATGAATGTAATATAAAAAAGGACCCACATGGTCCTAAAATGGAGTGTGGGGTCCATTACACATAATCAACACCATTTAGGGTAGTGAGGGGGCAGGTGGACCAGTGAGGCAACCAATGTTCATATTGATGATTAGGTCAGGGTTTCTCCTTTTGTAACCTGTAAAAGAGGACAGAAAAGAATAATTAATTTAATCACAGCTGCACCTATATAATCTGCAACACAAAAAATTGTGGTATCTGCAAGTACTCACTCTGGCTTCGATGTACTCGATCCTTCTCTCAAGTGCTGTCAGTTTTTCATTGAGTGTGGCCAAACGAGACCGACAGGACATGTCTTGGAAACACACAATACACAGCATAAACGTTATAGTCTCTTTTTCCCCACAAAATGATTCAAATGAATCAAATGTGTTTAAATTTACATGACAATTGACATTTCATCATTCTGGCAGTGTATCAGCAGGCAAATTTGATCGCGGCTGCTAACAGTCAATTATCAACTGGCTCCCAGCAAAAATAAATACATCACGAGGGGCACTGAAGGACATCAAAAACGCGAATGAGGCCATCTCAACCCTTTTGTGTTGGATAAATAAGTGGCACTCGGTGTAGACAGTAGGACATTTAACTGGGCTGACGTGCATTTGCTTTGACGCTACAAACCAATGCTAGAATGTTACCACTCCACTCAGTTGTCGACGAATGAAATGTATACAGAGACAGCCAAACAGCTTTACAAAAACTAGAGCGTCAAAATTGCAAGATTATATCGTTATTACATCTCCGCAATTCCGAAACAACATCGAGACTCCCTGTTGTTGGGAGTGGCTGTGAGGACATGTACATGCTAACGATCGTTAGCCTGCTACGATGACCACAGCTAGGCTAGCGGGCAACAGCTGGATTATTATGCTCGAAATCTCCGTTTCTTGGAGACGAATATTCAGTCTACCTGTTGTGTGCTTACCAAACGAGTTGAGGAAGTCTGCGATTTTTTTAATACTGCTCGTAATCACTTCTATGTATTCTCGATTGGCCCAGTCTTGATGGATCTCTCGCTGCACCGGGTCTTCCTGGCCGGCCATGTTGGATCTGTGACAGTAGCGTTAGCTGTGGCTAAAACCACGAACAGGGAAGAGACTGGCTGCACCAAGGAAGCCCTGCTGCCTGCCTACTTACCTCCAGTGATCGGCTCAGAACAACTTTGAAACACTTCAAAATACAATGTGTCCCATGACAGTTTGAGTGCATCAGATATTACAAAAGTATGAAAATTAGGACTAAGATTAGAAAACCTAACTAATACTCAAATATTGAGTGTGAGGAGTGCAGTCCAGACTCGAGTAATCCACTTCAGCATTCATTTACTTCAACAAAAACATTTTTCTCCTTTGAATGGCTCTGTGGTCTTCAATTTGATGATTACACTGATTAGATTACAGACGTTACTATGACACAGAGATGTGCAAATAGAGGAGCATGGCCAGACTAGGATGAATGGTGCACAATCCAAGATGATGACTTTTTCTATGTAGCGAACTCTGTCACAGTAACAAATTGAGTGTTGCAATATTTTTTGGACTAAGATGTGTGACTCCTGTTAACATTTTCCAAATAATAACACATAATAAAATAATCTGAAAGAAAGATTATTTCAACAACATTTTATTTGCATAAATTTCATTTATTTGATGGAATGATGACACAAGAGTAACTGTAGACCAGTTGCCAAATCCCCAATAGAGTACAGTTTTCTGATAAGTCATATGGTGTAGTACAGAGAGGGTGTTTACTATTTATCAGACACTGCCCTCACAAAATGGCTTTGAGTAGTGTCTTCATTGAGTAAACACACTGACCTACCACAATATATCCCCTTCAGAAAGCTGTACAAACTGCTACTGAAAATAGGCCACACGGTTTAAATATGAAGGCCCTCAAACTCAGTAGTGATGGGAGGCATTACTGGACCCTCTTCAGTAGCTCTTTAATATCTTTCTCGATGTCACAGGTGAGGAATCTTCTGCTGTAACGTTTGTAGGGCTCCCCTTCTGGACCAACCAAGAACTTCTCGAAGTTCCACGAGATGTCATTCCGCTTGACGGGACTCCACATAATGAACTTGGGATCACCCATGAGAGCCATGGCATCATCACATGGGAATGGCAACTTCTCCTTCAGATAGACAAACAAGGGGTGGGCATCCTTTCCATTCACATCCACCTTCTCCAGGAGACGGAACTTGGGTTCAAATCCATCTCCTGGGCGGACATGCCTCAGAGACTGTAAGATTTCATCATTCTTGCAATTCTCCTGTGAGGATGAAGTAAGCAGAATAAATTAAACATGATCAAATATTTAAAACAATAAGTCAAAAACAACATGGCGTGATGCATAATTCAATGTATGTTGCAAGCACATATACTGTAAGTGCTGAAAACTTGTGAGAAACACTAGATAGTTAAAAACGATACTTTGTTCAAGACATGATCCAATGTTATGATTTAACGAATACATTGCAATAACTTGTTTAGATCTTTCTTTGTTTTATTCAATCTTAGACTGTATTATATTCACGCACACTGGCCACGCCCCCTGAGATGGACATTGAATCCATCACGGTTTCAAGCGTCCATGCTGCCTTCAAGTGCTCTGAGGCACCACGCAGGCATGTCCGCACAGTCATGGTCTTCGTAACATGTTTTCAAACTTTCAGAAAAACATTTCGATGAATTATCTACCGTTTCCGTGCTGTGGTCTGATGAGATATTATTAAGGACCAGGGAAATTAAAAACTTATCACTTACTACATTCACCAACCATTAGACAAACGGCTCCACCTTTGGGTGACGTACATTTATTAGCTACCATGTTTACCCGTCGGTGTGTAGTAAATTAATCATGGTCTAATCCATTTGGTTGCCGGGGAACAAGACTTCACTACACGCCCAAAAACATGACGCTGCGACAGGTCAACTGAGGGCTGTTGTTACACAAAGTGAAGCACGTCACTGGTCCCACCTGTACTCTGTGTTTAAGATATTATTTTCTTATAGGAAGGTGTTATTTTCTAAGACCACATCTATGGTCGATTCGAACTCACCTGATGTCCAAACTGGTTGCAGGGAACACCCAAAACAACGAGCCCCTGGTCGGAGTACCGCGAGTGGAGCTCGTTCATCTGAGTGTAGTCCCGCGTTGTTGTCCCTCAAAGAGACGCCACATTCTCCACCAGGACAACTTTCCCCTTCAGGGAGGAGAAATTAAACGTTTCCCCGGACAGCAGCCTGGCCGACAACTCATAGAATTTCTTCACGTTTCCAGCCATCGTGGAGTTGTCAGTTGCTTCGTCTCGCCGAGCAGGAGTATGAGTGTGTTTCCTCCTTCCAGACAGAGAGATACTGAAGTCCACGCCTCCCTGCTGTATGAGGCGGTATCCACAACGCAACTGGTGGATATGATTTTATCTCATACAAGGGTGCAGTCTTTTTTTTTTAATCTAATCATCATCAGATCATACTACGAAATTCTGAACGTCCAACTTCCCGTTTTAGTTATCAACTATCCAGGTTGACCGTGTACTATCTTTTATTTCGCAATACGTGAAGAAGCTGTCCCTCAAAGCACCAAGGTCAAGGTTTGATTGGAATAGCCGAACCATCGGCTGTAGTTAAAGGTGGCAATGCTGTTAACTCCCGTTTAACTAGCTTGGAGCAATCGTTTGCGGAATTGCATATCACAAGGCGCAATCTATAAGACCCTGTGAATTCCTTGGTGACCTGTAAACGCACCATGCTTGAATAAACATTGGCGATATACCGCAACTGTTATGTTCTAGTACAAAATACTGGACGATGTCAGACTCTAAGCAAACGCAGTCAGACAGCGTTTCTATTTGGCCACTAAGTGGCGGTATAACCTCTGGGAGCGAGGTGTAATCGTGACGTTACAGTCTTCGGGTATGATTACGTTAATCTTCCCCATTTCGTACTTGTAAAATCGATGTGTTCAAGTTTGTCCCTAAACCTGTCTGTCCTTCACGTCTGTGAAATTCTGTCATCCCTCCCCTTACCATTGTGAGAAGTTTTAGTCAAAGGCGAAAGGGAAAAAATTACCCTTTTGGTTATTTCACATTTTGTAACGTTTAATGTGTAATGATGATAGTTGAATAAACCTGCTGACGTAATTTCGGAAAAATGTGGACCGCTCTTTTTGACTTCACTGTTCATATCAGATTACTAGTGTGTGCATCAGCAAATAGTTAATTTATGCCTATTATAGATGAGATGATTTGGACCGCAAGGACTAATTTCTCTATTGAGATTAAGATGTGAAGTATTGGTAAAGCAGTGATTGAATTGTTTTCAGCTTGATAACTTATTGCCCCCATGACTAATTGTCTCTGTCTCTGTCATTCATCAGATGATCTGAAATGACATATCAAAACGACCTGAATCAGTTTTTGACAAATTTACCAATTTTGAATTAACGTAGTTTTCAAAATGTCCACTATAAGGTGCTAGCAGCACCGAAACAGGGATGACGGGGCAGGTTTCAATTTAAAGTTAATAGTTGATATGTTGTGTGTTATTTTTCTGTCAATGCATAGGCAATTACGTGCTTGAGGTATGAATGACACAAACATTGTGGTTGTCATGGAGACTGAGGATCAATTTTCGCCGCACTGAGGTTCACACTAAAATGACTTTTCCCCACTTGTTTAAAAGCTTGGCAACAGTCAACAGCTGTTGTTTCCTGTTTGTATGGTGGCGAGTTGCTCCCAGAATAGGATTGACCAAGTACCTCTTATACTTAGGTGTACTGTATTCTCTAATTAAAAGTTATAATTTAACTTAGTACATGTGCATGGGCTTTAACTTTTACTTACCAATTATTGTGTGACACAGGTGTCTAAAAATGCTCCAAACCCCAGATTTCAACCCTTTGGATATAACATAAAAGCAACTGTTGTATTTGCCAAGAAACCATGACGACAAAACATGTTACAATTAAGGTGAATGCGTCTATGTATGCCTACAAAGAAACAATGTACGGACAAACTGTACATCTTAAGGAATTAATTGTTGCAATCATCTTAAAAACATAATTTTTGAAACCTATCCCTTACAATGTAGTGGGCCTCATGCACTGTGCAGCCAGAGATGAAGAGACGCAATGGCAATAATGTCATGTCTGCTAATGTCATGTGATTGGAATGTTCACATTCCTGCGTACACGCCTCCAATCCTTTCCGGTCACACCTGTGGTCGCTGGAAGAAAGACATCATCAGCAGGCAAAGCCTATTGACCCGTGCAATCCCCACACATTGAGGTCACAAGGCCATGGTATCCTTGTCTGTTTCCCATGGCAGATCACAGCCTTTGGGCTCTGCAGATCCTGCACCTGCCCCTTGAGCTGAGGTCCATCCGAGCAGCCAAAGATTGTGTGGCCATGCGCAAACCAATCGTCTCATCTGTCTGAAGCTTCGCATATCACTTAAAAAGTGTCAGGATCTTTGCCTGGGGAGACTGTTTGCTGGTGACCCCTGCTGGGGTCTGGTTGAGACGTTTCGTGGGTGCAGGCACTGTTGGCCACACCCATGCCTGGTTTGAGCCTTCTGCTCCTTGCCAATCAGTCTTAGCACCTGTTCGCAATTGAGGCTAATTTAGAAGGGCTTTAAGTTGCTGTCTGTTGGTTCCTTATGTTGTTGGCTTGTTGCAGTTTTGTCGCATACAGTTTCTTGTCCCAGTTATTTTGCACTTTTCTGGTTTCCTGTTTTTCAACACTGCCGGGCTCTCTTATCTACAGGTTTTGTTCATGTCTGTCTGCCTTTTTTTCCCTGGATGATTTCTGGACTTTCTGGGTCTGTCCAATGGGCTTTCAATAAATGCTAGCAACAACCTCACTCCTGCTCTGCATTTGGTTCTTGCTCATCGTAGCCCTGACAAAAAGGACATGCTGCCAAGCTGATTGGGATAGAATTGAGTTCAAGGGGAGAAGAGGTACTTTTCTGTGTGTGTGAAAAGGTGATTGAATGCCCCAGGGAGGTCCGACGCCTGGTTCCAAGCAGGGATCAGTTACTCAGCAGTGTTGAATTGACTTGTTTTGGAACCAGAAAGCAAAGGTCACATATACACAGTGGCATGATATCACTGCGTGGGCCTGACTAGTCATACCCAGTGCCTATGTTGCCCTAAATTTCTTTGTGACTGACTCCTTTTCTGTCGCACTTGGCCTCCGAGCAATGGAATCACACCACAAGGAAGCCTAAATCCAACAAAGGACTTCCTCTGCGGCCAGAGTAGACCGCATCTAATAAGGTTGTTATCATATCAGGGTGATCTCATAACCCCAGTGGTAATTACCACCCCTGACCACAGTCATTTATTAATTATTAACAGGTGGCTAATGCCACTGATGAGCTCATCCAATCACGTCGGCCCAGAGAGAACGCAAAGAAAACCGCACCCAAAGCCCCAAAGTCGGAGATGAGGCGATGGTCCTTACAAAATTGGACCAAATTGGTTTCCCGACAAAGTTTGGTGGGCGACACTGTGGCATCATTGGAGTCTGGAGCCTACCGTCGCAATGAGAGTTGATCACACTGATGTGGTTGGCAGCCTCGACTGAGTGGTACTGATTAAATTCTAACAAGCCTCCCCGAGCTTTGATCCACCCTGTCGTGTTCCTTGTGTGTCAGTATTTCGTACTCCTGGCTACGATCCCCACTGGCTCCGTGCTGACCACTGAGGAATATCAATATTACTCACATGCTCTCACACCCTCCCAGATTTATAATCCATGCTTGACATCATTCTTTTATTTCCCAGCACGTCCTCCCCATGCTCGCGCCCAAAATTTGACAGTAATCGGTTGATGCGGAGGTCATACCTTTGTGAATGTAACTGCCATTTTACACTAATGACATCAGCATGTGCCGCTAACTTTAGCGCCTCCTGAGGCCCAGATGTTGGCTAGTAGGATCAAACACTGGCTATTCCTCTTTCACGGCTACGTTGTTGGGCATGCCGGGTTTTTGGAAGTCCCACAAATTCCCACACAAATGCCTGTTCCTTTCTCTGAAACCGCAACCACAACCGCAAAAGTTGGAAGACTCAGAAGTAGAACTTTCAAATACGTTGCATGTGTGATTTCCCGAGGAAACATAAACACGCTAACCAATTTTCAATCATTCATTCGATTTCTGGACCTTGTGGGTCATTGCTAATATGGCGGGACAAACCATTTGTGATGTTTACAGATATCCATCCATCTCAAAGCAAAATAAGAGCTTTGGATATATTTTTTTACATGGTTGCACACTGTATACATTACCTACAGTATCAGGACCATATTATTTGTATGTTGTTGGTCATGGTCTGTAGATGGTTACAACCTTTTTCATTCTCATTCCTCTGCGGTCATTGAATGTCCTGAAGTTGTTGTATAAGTAATTGAGATAAATCATCAGAGAGGAAATGTGTCATGGCAGCAGAGACTTGTGGCCCCTTTAGCAGAGGACCAAGGGACACCCTGCCCTCATTTTGATTTGGTCTTCGTCTTTCCTCTGATATATGAGGCGTTAATGTCTCAGACTGACCGTTCGCCCCTCACAGATCCAAAGGGTGCCGTAACGAGTCCAGTGAATCACAGTTGGCGTGCAAATCGAGATGCGTTAAATGAGCCAAAAGGACGCCGGAACACCAACAGCGGCCAAGCAGCAGAGCCTCCATCTCCTCCCTGGTAGCAGCAATACCCACAGCAGCTGCTTCTGATTTTGACCCTGTTATTTGCACCGACGCTCAGTGTGACTTTTAAGGAGAGAAATGAAAGTCACCTTAAAGCTCACCTCAAAGTTCAGACGGGTTATAATGTCAATTGATATTGTGGTAAATCACTGGAACAACCCAAACTTTGTCATTATGGTGTTTGACCCCACCACACATCCTTGATAGTTGTTGAACCCATTCCGTTCAGTTATTTTGTCGAGTGATATTTTATCTAAAGGCCAAGCTGCAGATGTGGAGGCTGGAACCTTGTGTTGACGGTATAAAAACCACATGCTGCCTGCCGCCCACAGCCTGCATGTATTAGCGCGTGTTTTGAACTGCACAAACGCACAACTTCTGCTAGTCTATGCTAACCTTGTGAAAAAAATTCAATCATAGCGATCGTAGCATGTACAGACGGCTCCACCATCGCTGCCAGCGGTGTCTATGTTTTCGTCATCACCCTCGTGGAAGACAATCGATTACTAAACTATTGTGTAAATCCAGCTTTAGAATGCATCAATGTTGTCTAAAACTGTCACTGCAAATACTTCTCACGATCCTGGTGAGCACACTTTAGCCCGGTGGGTGTGCAAATATGAGCCTGAAGAGTACAAAAAGGACCCAGTTGGATCTGCAACACATGGCCGAGTGTGTTTCTGTGGGAGAAAACCAGTGTCTGCTGGCACTGACTTTGTTTACGTGGGTGGGCAAACTCAGGGCCAAGAGAGAGACAGAGAGTGTGTGAGCGAGGGACAATTGTTGTTCTTGTGTGTATGACGGAGTGGGTGACACAAAAGAAAATGTGGTTATTGGATCTGGATGGCGATTAAAGGGAAGCGGGGCAGACGGGTGAGCTGATGCCTGATGGGGTCAGAGCTCGGTGTGTGCCTGCGGGTGACAGATGAATTTGTTGTCCAATTTCAAACGCGGGTTTGTGCTTTAAATGATTTAAGCACAAACTCACACGCACACACCTGGTACTCCTTAGTGAGGAACTCAACACATCCTTTGCATTCTTTCCTGTTAATAATTAATACAGAAACAACCCAAAGTGTGTACGCACAGTTTCCTGTCACGTATGGACATTTGTTGGAGTTTACGACAACTTGTCAGGGAACACGTAACACACAACAATACACACACGGTCACGCACTCATTACGGGTCTGCCAGTCTGCCCGTGTGCTGCACAGAGGCCTTGATTTGTCATCTGGGCTCATCTGGAGTTTATCAGTTTCTCGTCTGACAGCTTAATCTGTGTCATTCATTCTTGCAGATCAAAGACGCACCATGGGAAGGAAATGTAAGTACGGGCACGCACACATGCACAACACACACTACACACACTACACACACATTAACATGCATATGATTAAGGCTCAGTACGGTCAACTTTAAAGTCTCTAGCGAAACAGTCCTTGACGTGAGGTTCATGGTTGCAGAGTCAGCGGGGGAGTCTGAATTTGTTTGTTTGCTGTCAACGATGCCAACAACCAAGCAGCTGTCACAACATTGAGGAAAAAGGTTGCAGTGACAAAAAGGGGAAGCTGGTACACACCACTAGAAATAAACCCCCCCCTCTTCTTTTATTGGACTTGAACTAGACCTCAGGAGCTGAACTTTGACCATGACTCTCTGCTTCTAATTACGTCAACTGACATTCTTTTGAGTCATAATCAAGTCCATCATTTGACACTGTGTTATTGCTTCATCCAATTTTCCCAGATATCTATGTGTGAAAAGAAGCTTTTTTTTTTGCCCTTAGATCCCTGGTGATTGAAACCACATACAGTGACAGTTGGTGAAAGGATGATTCGGCTCACAAGGAATGACCGGAAAATCTAACCGAGGAAGCAACCTAATCCCCCCTCGTGCCGAAACGGACGGTTGACATATAGGAAACAGAGGAAGAAAGCCGGCTCTGATGAACAAAGAGGCGAGAGGATCGATACCATGTGCTCCACACACACAAATGTCCTCAAGATGGACAAACGTTTGGGATTAGCTGAGGGGGTCTTGCAGTCAGTCTGACCCCCGTTTCCCTCGGTCCCGCTTCTATTAAGCCCAGTAAATGACAGAAGGAGGCACAATTAGCGAGGTAGTCAGGGGGCAGATATGAGATCTTTGTCAAGGTGTGTGACCCCTCTCAGCTGGAGGCCAGGACGGAGACACATCATGATGCTCGGACGCACAAATTTAGTCAAGCGCCAGGAACTCCCGACCAGATGCCATGTTTTTCCTCCCTCGACACTTTCACGTTGTAAACAGACTTTATCGGTTGCGGGTGGGCATTCCCGCATCACCGCTAATTGCAATTTCAGCACTGGAGCTCTTGGTGTGTTTTGAATTTGGGAGCTAAAATGAGCGCCCAAACACAGACGTGTGGACTGATGGAGCGCTCTTAAAAGTGTTTTACGGCTCACTTTTCCTGTTGCAAACCTCAGTGCCAAACTTGGGTGATTTACGTCCATAGGATACATCAGTGTTTCTGTGCATTTGATATAAACAGGGAGGACGCTAAGTAACCCAGCTGGACCTCGTTTACATCGCTGCACCACCTGATTGGCGATTTAAAGTTGTTTGTACCTCTGATAGCCCGAGATGGTGTTTGTGCAAGGCCACCGGATAAGTAATTCGTCATAAACAAACTCACACCAAACTCCAGTAAAGATATTTTTAGCCTCCGCTGCACCTCTGCAGTGAGCGTGAGGGAGAAACGGCGAGATGCTGAAAGATGAAGGGGAGCCTCTGGGGTTTTACGGCCTGGAGAACTGCCAGGTGCCTTCTGGTGTTCTAGCAGAGAGGAGGAGGAGGAGGAGGAGGACAGAGAGATGAAAAGAAAAGAGGAAGAAGCTGCAGCTCGCTAACAGAAGTGTAGCCAGAGCGAAGGGAGGCTGATATATGGGCTGAGAAATTGTGCAAGTGAGGATGGTGGAAGGGAAGATATTTCACCAGCAGGATAAATGGGGAGCGTCATGGGAAGACATCCTTGGAGATTTGGGGGAGATAAGGGACAAATCCATGCAAATTATCAATGTCTTACACCCGATTCCACAACATATTTTCATATTTCCAGTCCTCGCAGACGTCTGCTATGACTTTAGCAACTGATACCATAAAATCGCCCGGAAACCGCTTCAGACCTTTGAGCCAAGTGCGCTTTACATTGAGCCGTAAAACCGACAAGACGTACTTATCAATCACGGTTCAGAAAATGTGCCGGAACAAAGAAAACACACTGCGAGAGTTGGCGAGAGACTGTAAAGCATTTCTGGCATGTGTGTGAAGCATCGACGAATCCTAAAGAAGTTATACATCGTATATCCATGGTTATCCACAGTGGCTCAAAGAAGACTCCCAATGACCCCCCCACCCCTCCTCTTTCTGCTCAAAGCCCCTCTTCTCTTCCAGGAACCTCCAAGCTGTGTGGGTCTGTTTTGGTGTCATGATGCTCCATCAGACTATTTTTGTCCCTCCATCTCAGGTTTCTCCCACCTAGACTTCAAAGCAGGCCTGCAACAGAAAAACAGAAGGCCGGGAACAGGTAAACTAATTCACCCACCTCCCTCCCTCCCTCCCCCGCAGCTTATTACGAGGCCCCGGATCGTGGTTTGGGACCTGGCATCGCTGGAATGCGCCTGGTTCGCATTAACCACGTTGACGAGCCCGAGGTTGTGTATCCGCCCCTCGCGGTCACACGCTCGGTCAGCGACGTTGGGTTAAATCCCCGCGAATGAGTGTGAGTCACGTTAGGGAGGAGAAAAAACAGAAAGACAACACACGCACACACACATATCGTGTCATCCAGGAGGGGAGGAGGTGAGGAGGGGGAGTTGCCCACGAACGCCGCTGCGGTAAGCGCGCTCGCAGCAGGGGGGCGCTGGATAAGAGGAGCGCGCACTGCGCTCCGTGCGTAAACGGAGAGGACGGTTCCAACATCGCCTCCTTCACGCGTCACCGGCCGAGAACGTCCAAAACACCGGCTCAGTGGATGAGGGCAAACATGTTTTCAGAGGTGGAGGCCGACTGGCATCTCTGCACTGCGTCCTGCGCGGAGCGCTCGGCGTCGGAGTAACTGCGCCAAATCGCCAAACGCTCCGGAGCGCCTCGAACTCGCAGCCGGGATTATTATGACGACGTTTGTTGAGGACACACAGTGATGAACAAACACTAATGGATTCATCTGGAGTCTTACGTAATTGGCCGCCGATGGAGGAAGGCGCCTAAGTGCGGACGCGCATTATGTCGGGACGCATCTCGGTCGCAAGGCGTGTATGTGAATACGGCGGGGGCACAGCTGAGATTGTCTAGCATGCTTGGGACAGGTCAGCGTCCGATGCTGGTGGTTGTCTGCGGGCTGTTCTTGGCTGTGACGCGGAGCAGAGCAGGTGAGTCCGTCCCCCGGCCCCGGGTACCTGGTCCTGGGTCCTGGGTCCCGCTTCCCTCAGCCAGCTGCGTCATTCCCCCAGGCTCCTGTTTCACGCTGCGGCCAGGTGATGATGCTGGCAAGACAACAAGAGCAACAAGAACTCTGCGGCATCTATTTTTAGCGTGGTTTGAATGCTACCGTTAATTCAGAATTCTCGGTAAATGGTTCATTAATATTATTGTTGTTGTTGTGTTTTTTTGGCAAACGTTAAACCTGCAAGTGCGGAATTTGATAGTGCGACATCTTCAGCCTGCTATCACCTGCAACCTGATATCCTCACTGCCATCCCATGGTGAAAGGAGGAGATACTGTGTCACAGCACAACTGTGGTCAGGCAAATTAAATATTCATGTCCAAAAAAAAGAAAAAATCAGTGAGAAGGACCTTTGGGTTCTGTCCATGACGTCAATGTCGGAAAAGGCTTTTCTCGTCTACATCAAACTTTCCGTCTTCGCCCCTCGATGAAGATAATTTATGTTGCTATATCTTAATCCCTCCCTCTCTGCTCTGCGTCCCAGTCTCCAGATGTGTGGACCATGCCTGCAGTCCACCCATAGGAAACTTGGCCACTGGCAGGACTCTGCTCACCCTCTCGGCCTGCTGCGGAAATGGATCCCAGCCCAGGACCCCGTGCCTGTCGCCGTCCTCCTCCCTCCTCCTCCCTCACCTCTGCCGCAGTGACGTCCACCCTCCCGCTCACATGGCCGACGACCCCTTCCTGCACCCAGACACCTGGTGGGCGTCTCGGCCCAGCCTGGACGGGGAGGACAAGGACGAGGACGAGATCCGCTTGGATCTTGAAGCGCGTTTCTACATGACCCACCTGGTTCTGCTGTTCCGCTCCCCTCGGCCCGCCGCCATGGCCGTGGAGCGATCGGGCGATTTTGGCAAGACTTGGAAACCGCTCAAACTTTTCGCTCGCAACTGTAAGACAGAGTTCGGACTGCCGGATGATTTCAATCAACCGGACTCGCTGTGTACGTCCCGCTACACCAGCGCCACACCCTGCAGAGGTGGAGAGGTAAAGGACATAGGTTAGGAGATCTCAACCCCCATAGCGTCTCACTCACAGTCTGTCCTCACTTTTCTTCTTCCAGGTAATAATACGGACACTCGCTCCCAACCGTGCGAAAACATTGGACCCCTACAGTCCAGAGGCCCTCGCACAGTTGACGCTCACAAATCTGCGGATCAGGCTGCTGAAATCACAGACCTGTCCGCCTCCTCCAACCCCTCTAGCGGAAGAGTCAACATCAACGTCAACATCAACATCAACATCTCCGGCCTCGGCTCTTGCTCTCAGATCCAAGGCCGAAACCCCCATGTCAGCACCTTTTGCCATTTACACTTTGCTGGCCAGAGGAACCTGCCTGTGCCACGGGCACGCCGAGCATTGTGTACCGCACAACAGCAGCAGCAGCAGCAGCCAAGACGCACACCAGGGCGGCGACATGGTGAGTGTTTATGTGTGTAAGCGAGGAGGTCTGTTCCCAGTAAATTAACAACCGGTACACATTAAAGAAAGTGAGTGAGTAAGTGTGTGTGCGTGGGTGTGTGTCTGTCGGTTGTTTTGCTGCTCCACCTGCGTCCAATTCAGTCTTGTGGACAACAACAATGAGTGTGTCAGCGCCAGAGGTAAGAACGCTTGCTCACGCCAGACAAATGGAAAATTCAGCTGTTTAGGAGCTTTAAATAGCCTGATTTACACTTTACAGGGGCTGTCTGGGTGTGTTTACAGCCATGTGTAGACAACAGGTGTGTGTAACTAATGTGGATGAAATGACTGAGCAGCCCCAGATGTGTCCTCCAGGTGCCCGCAAAGTGTAATTGTACCCACCGCACAGCGGGGAACCATTGCGAGAGGTGCGCCCCGCTATACAACGACCGTCCCTGGAGACCGGCCAACGGCAGCAGCGGGGAGCCGAACGCCTGCCAGAGTAAGCTAAAGTGCTAGTGGAGTCTTGGGTTTTTTTTATTTTGGTCTTCAAGTAGCAGCACGTTCCCCATCTCCATATGTGGCAAATAGAGAATCGGCGCAGACAAAGTGGGTGATTGTTTCAAATTAAACACAGTGTGTTGCTCCTCGAGGAGAACGCGGACAAGATGTTTCAAAGTCAAAGAACATTCAGACGACAAGCGGCGCACAACACCACCCCTGGCCCTATACTTCCGCCCAAGCCCTACACCCCTACGCCCCTAACCCTAACCCTACTGCCACTCCTTCACCATTCCGACTCCCCCATCCATTTTGCAGCCCCTGATCTCCTCTCATTTCTCGTTTGGACCTCAGAGTGTGAGTGCCACGGTCACGCCGACAGCTGCCACTTCTCCCAGAGGGTTTGGCTTTCCACCGGTGGCACCAGCGGTGGCGTTTGCGATGCCTGTCAGCACGATACGGCTGGACGTAGGTGCCAGCGCTGTCGCCGTGGCTACCGCCGCCAGCCGTCGCTGCCCATCGACTCGCCGCACACCTGTATAAGTAAGAGATTCTTCAGAAAAGCAATTTAACTTAAGATACATCAAATGACGAGAGTGACAAGTTCTCAAATGTGTATGGACAGATGTGCATCTGCTGCACATCTGTCCATATACTCACTCTGTCTCCCTCTGCTGGCACTTACTGAAACATCCCTCTATGCAGTTCAGGAAAACTTGGTCGATAACGTCTTCGTTCATATAGTATCTTTGAAAATTTTGTTGCAAACTGCTGCTGTCTCCCAGGGTGCCGGTGCGATCCACGGGGTTCTTTGAATACACATCCTGAGGAGGAGCCCTGGTGCCACTCTAGGACCGGGCAATGCCACTGCAAACCAGGCGTGGGCGGCCTCAGCTGCAGCCACTGCCTGCTTGGGCACTGGGATTTCGGGGAGGAAGGGTGCAAGCCATGTTCTTGCCCTCAACGCTGTGACCCGATGACTGGGCAGTGCCTGGATAGGTCAGGGTCCCAGCAAACCTACATGGGAGTGTGATGTGGAGTCAACCATAATCTGACTTTTAACTTTTGCAGCTACCCCAATAATCAGGTGTTCAATGTGCCGATTGGTGGGAAAATCCCGGATCTGGATGATTTATTCCCGACTGAGGGTGAGGGTGCAGCGTGGTCCAAGGAGCTTGCAGTCTCAGCTCTCCATTACACAGGTTTTTTTTTTTTTTTTACTCTCTGAGGTCATTACCCAATGTTGGCCAACAAAGGACAATGAATGGTCCTCGTGTTTTTGGCTTTAAAAAAAAAACAGCAGAGAGACAAAACAATGTCACCCGTGTCTGTACACAGGGAAGTGCAGCTGCAAGGAGAAAAAGCTTCGAAGTTTGTCTGACCTCTGCAAGACAAAACACGACTATGGTAAGAGATGAGTCATGATTCTGTGTACTGGTTCTTCTTGCTGGGTTAAGTTCATTCTGACTTTCCTCTGATCGGTGTGGTTGATGGCAGTGATCAAAGTCAGCGTGCTGTCTGCCTACGACAAAGGAAGCCACGCAGAGGTGCAGGTCAAGGTTCGTAAGGTCCTCCGATCAGGCCGTGTGGCGCTGCACATGGGGACCATAAGCATCTATCCTCTGTCCTGGACCAGCCGAGGATGCACCTGTCCCATCCTGAACCCAGGTAAGAGGACAGCTCGCACAACAAAGGTCTTTGCATTATGATGTGGAACATGTACTACATGATACCCAGTATACTTTTCCTCAGGTATGGATTACCTGCTGGCAGGCCCAGAGGAGCCTGGGACGGGGCGTCTGCTAGTCACTCTGCAGAGCGTTGTGGTTCCGTGGACGCCCAGACTGGGTTTGCTCATATCGCACGGCTTCAGGAACGGGTGTCCATGAGCCATGATGGATTCAAATTTTCAGGCTGAAGATCAGCGCCGAGTCATGCAACGCAGACTGTTCATTGTGGGAAAAGGACCCCAGAAACTCAGAACTCCTCGCTAGGCATTTGGAGAAAGACTGTTTGGGAAGTCGGCTGGAACAGATTGTCAATGTGCAGACACACACAATGCTATTCTGCTTTTTTTTTTTAATTTTTTTTAAACCATTTGTAACCATTCTCGCTTTGATCAAACAGAGTTGTGGGAAAACTGAGAGACGATACCTTTCTTTTCCGAGCAATGTCCCCTGCCTGATGTGTCTCTGGTCTCTCTGTCCTCATTGTATAAGCATTTTAATTAAACTTCACATACAACCAACTTTGATGTGTCTTATGAAAGGAAATATAGAGACAATGTGATTCACTGTCCAGGTTTTAGAGGCACAAGAATAAAAACAGAGTGGAAATAATTACTAGGTTCAATATCCATTTTAATCTGAAGACGTTTGAGGGATTAACATGAATCACACAAAGGGTGGCCACAATGTCTGAGCTCTGTGGACACTGCAGCAGGAACAATGACAACATTGAGGGCAGACAAAACGCGTTTGGTTCACTTTTGATCCAAGCCAGATGTTATTAAGACAGAGAACTAAAACATTTAGACCCTGATGTTTCAGACAATGATGCAACCACAGAGGCTAGCCCCATCTGTCTTGAGTTTAAGATTTTATCAATGCAATATCTGTTGTGCCCGAGGTGTGAACAGAACTATTTTGGCCTTTTGTTTTGCCCATTGGTGAATAGTACGGTGTTTTGGTCTCTTGGCAGTGGAAACAAAGTGCTGTGAGGAGTGGAGAGGCCTGTAAAAACGGAAATTTCAAGATTTTCGAGAAAATTGTGTAGACTAAATCAACGTTAAAGAGGTTTGACTGCAACATTGAGGAAAACACACATTTTCTTTGGGTACCATTTCTCTTGATGATGCCCAGCAGGTACTGAATATCTGCAGCTGCATCACGTCAAACAAGCTGTCACTAATCATGAGAAGGCACCTGGGAATTAGTACAGAGGTGGGGTGGGGGGCAGGAGAGGAGGCCAAACTACAAGCGCTTCAGGAAAATTGTCATAGCAAACGCGTTGAGGTAATGAGCGGGGGAAATGTCTGTCACTCGCATGACTTCACCCCGACTACCTTTCAGAGGTGTTCACACAAGCTACATGTGCAATGTGCATGACTGTTCAGTTACCGACTGTTCAGAACTTGCCTGCAAAACAGATTACCAAGTAAAACTATAACTGATCTCCAAGAAGTGCCGTTAATGAATATCCAGTACTCATGTGTCTGAGATATTATCAAGTCAAGATGTTATCAAGCCAAGTCCCATGATTGAATACGTATTGACCATTTGAAATTACACATCACTGCACAAGCAGTATGAATGGCACGGACACATGTGTGTGTGAAATTGACAGCCGAAAAGTACACAGCCATATTACTTCCAAGTGCACGTAGAGTCTCTCAGTGAGTCTAACTGTGGCACAAACCATGGTCCACCATCACACACACACACACACACGGAAAAAAATAAAAATAAGATCACATTATTCCTAGATCTTAAGGTGTTTTGCCAACAAAAGCAGCCTCATCTTCATCCATACGTTGATATTCTGTATTAATCATCTCATGGTCCTGTTGTATTGTTTGCGACTTTTGCCCCGGTGAGGTCAGAGTTGCGCCGGGTGAGTCCTGGCACGGCATGCAGGCTAAGGTCCACGTCCGTAGCGGTGCCCAGGGCAGCGTTTGCACAGCGAGGACCAGCCAGCTGAGGAGGAAGGTTGAGCGGACCTTAGCTGGCAGTCTGGCTGTCACTCTCTGGTGTTGCAGCGATTTGGGCAGAGTCAGTATCAGGAGGTGAGGAGGCTCCCTCAGAGGCAGAGGCAACGCTGGCCTGAGAGGAGCTCTCCTTCTCCTCCTCCTGAGGATACAGCTCAGGGTACTTCTGCATGCACTCCTGCATGCTGCGGAAATTGTCGATGCATTCGGAGCCCTTCACCTCCTCCTTGCTGTAGTGGAAGCAGGAGAAAGCCTCTTTGAACTGGGAGCCGCAGGGGCCACTGGCCATGCCCCCCAGACATGGACAGTTCCAGTTGATCTCCCCGCTTGCCAGAATAAGACCTGCAGACACAGAGGAGAAGTCACGTTTATCAAACTGGGAGATATTCAGAAGCACTTTTAATATTCATTATGGTAAATATGACTGCAATATTTTTGTATCAACCAATTCCACCACTCACAGTATACACTTGAGGACCAGGGAATCATATCAGGAACTAGCATTTTACATTGGAAGTGGAGAGTTTGATGAGTGATAATAGACAAAATTTTCTGGGTACTGGTAGTTTTGTTCTGCAGATATAGAAGGACTAACCTTGCTCCTCATAAGGATCATTAGGGTCATCCGCAATCAGCTCTGCATTGCTGGGCGACTCGTGGTCTTCCTTGGTGACAAAGATGATGCGGTCTTTTCCTTTAAACATGAGGGAAACACATGTGGAGGAAGCCAAAGTATTAAGATTTAGTCAATTCCAAATCCAGCCCAGCGGTCGAAAGAGTTAATAAGGTATACAGACAGGGACTATAAGGGAAAGATCTGACTAGGCTAACCAGTGTGCCCCGCTGATTTAGTCACAGCAAAAGGTCATGGCTGATTTTAAACGACCGGTCAGAGAAAAGGCCGAAAGTTTAAATAATTCAGTTGCCCATACGCCTGGTTATGTATCATGTAACGAGGGCCATGGACGCGTGTGCTAAGCTCCTAGCTCAGTCAATCTCCTATCGCTACTACCGGTGTCTTCCAACTCTGTATATAATTTCGAGCGGCATGTTTGGTCTTGAAACACACGTCATATAAACCCACGCGTGGATTTAGAGGCTGCAGGTGAGCGGTGAATTAGCATAGCATAGCACTGGGCTGCATGGTGGGGCTTTGCGGTGACATTGCTGTCCAAGGTCTGTTATGAATAAACTGAGGCGTCCATTACCTTCCTGCTTGCAGTACGACATGTCGGCTCTAGCCTGGCCGCCGGGCAACCTCCTTCTTGCAAACAGGTGGCCAGTTGGGGAGAAATTAGCCACCAACTATCCGGGTTTCATCTGGCAGGCGGCCGGCGCCGTACTGTCCTCACCCACTCCGACTGTGACCTGTAGATCGGGCCAGTATGTGGCGCATGGTGATGACGTCAAAGAGCTGGGCGGGATTTTCGCGCCGTTACGTGTTCATTTGACCTTTGCTAGCTTTTCTCTTACAGTTTTAAAAATTTATTTATGACGTTATCATGTACGAACACGCTATTATACACACAAAATCATTGCACGACATATACGCTTACAAATATGGTATTCCCAGGAAACCTCTGAGGCTTTAACTAAGCAAGTCAGAGATACAGTATGCCACGAAAAAACAAAGTGCGTTTGCCGAGGTATGTAACATTAAGGTTTTTATTTGTTTAGAGCAGAATACCTACTCAGATAACCTTCATGTGAGATTTGTTACACAGTAATAAAGATAAACACTGGACTGCACAAGAACTATGAAACAACTGGCAGGTGTGTTGGAAAAAACTTTTTTAATAACACAATTATGTCTGTTACATAAAGTATAAACCAAAATGTACCCCCTGTTCATCCCTATCAAACCCACCCTCATCCTGACCATGTCTCGGCAGTTTTGTGCAGCAATTTTAGTCTGGGAATAAAAGCATAATGATATGGACAAACGCTTCCCTTTCCCACCAAGAGATACAGGACAAACGCTGGGCCCAGTTTCAAACATGAGAGTGAATGAATGAAGTCCATCACTTTAAAACATGGAAATGAAGGTGAAGTAGAACAATCTCGCTCGCCTGCGTTTCGAAGTCTTAATCGGGAATGCTGTCAAGTGTTTGATCATACTCCTCAAATCCAGAATAAAACCTTTGAAACGGCATCTCAGGCGTGGTCTCCTGCTAACTGTGACAAAGATGACTCTCTATTCCCTTGAAATGTTCAGGCACATTGTGTAATGCTTCACAGGAGCAACAACAGAATGTTGCCTGATTGTTTTTAGTGTAATGCTGCTGTAGTGAAAAATGCCCAAGCTTAGTCAAAGACAGGTGCTTTGCACGTTTGCACGTTCAGGCATTACTCGGCTCGTACGACAGTCAATTGGGACATAGGCAGCCTGCAGAGAGACGGGCGATTGCTACTGGACAGAAAGTGGACTTGAGAGATGCAAATACTATGCTCACCCCTGGGACGAAAAACGCAAATCTGCTTTCTCTGCGTTCATACCCAAAAAAGGGACACAGCGAACAAACGGGGCAGAGAGTAATCGATTGTATGCGTTTCAAAGTAATAACGAGGCGATTTATAAAGAACTAATGCCTTGTGACGCGTGTTGGAAAGAAAAATTGGTATTTTCTAGAACAGCAATGCTCCCATACTGCCAACTTCGCTCTGCTCCTTCACAAAGATCTCAAAGTACTGGTAGATGATGGTCACAGCTAACAGGATTCCGGTGCCCGAACCGATGGCTCCCAAGAAGTCAGCCATGACAGACAGCCCTCCTATGCACAGGCCGCCAAAGGCTGCAGCGGTGGGGATATATCTAGGTAAGGAGAAGTAGAGATTAATAGATAAATATCTATGTTGTAATACATGTTGATAATGCTTCAAAAACAGTCAACCCGTAGAATTCAACAATAAAGGGCAGTCGCTGATGGCTACCTGTTCAGCTCATGCACCATCGAAGTCTCTCTGTGTCCCCTCATCACCATTTGCTGCTCTTTCAACTGCTTTGCCACCTGAAATGCAAAAGTGAAATGAAATGAGTCCTGCGATGTCCGAGTCATGAGCTGAGCCTCTGTGCACTCATTAGTCACTGATCGTGGACTCACATCTTTGGCAGAGGATCCTGAAACCTCAATCCAGGTCTTGGAGAAGAAGGCACAGGAGCCGAGCATGAAGACAATGTAGATGACTGCGTGGACGGGGTCATCCAAAACAGAGCCAAATGACTCCGGAGGAGAAAGGTAGTAGCACAGGCCGCCCACTGGATAGGCCCGAGCTGGTCCCCCACTTGTGGTATCCTAGATGAAAATCATGTCATGTGAGATGAGACAATGGTATATAGAAACGTAGAGTACAGATACACATTGATCTTTGACTGTTGTCCCGTTGCAGTGTTATGGACAGATGGACAGGTTGATACTCTAAGAATGCACCAAAACTTCTGTTGTACTTACCGACCAGGTTCCCAAGAGGTTGACGAGGAAATTTCCACTGAAGCGTGTGGACAACATCTGGGAAATAACGTAGAGGTTGGACACCAGGGCGGACTGCAGGATGATGGGGATGTTGGAGGTGTAGAACAGCTTGATGGGGTAGGTGTTGTATTGACCACGATAGCGTGCAGACTTGATTGGCAAGTCCACTCTGAAGCCCTGTTGAGTTAAAGGTGCAGGAGGATTAAATACTGACTCCTATAAACGTCAAAAGCTATCCAACAATTTCAAAACTGTGTTCCTTATCCAAAGACAAGCAGAAAGCTGCTGTTAGTGACTTACCTGGAAATATATGACCACTGCGAACACAAAGACAGTGGCGATGAGGTTCATGAGGTTGGGCAGATTTTGCCTGTAGAAGGCCTCTCTCAGGGCTCGGACCTTGTCTGTGCGGGTGGCCAGCAGGTGGAAGAGAGCGATAATGGCGCCCTCAAACTCAGTGCCTGAAAGACACGCGTAGGGATGAAATGGACGGCTCCCCACATTGCTTACACTTCAGAGTTGATTCGTATTTTGGAGCCAGTGCGAGTACCTCTGCCAGTGTTGACCGTGGTGGGGCTGAAAGCCTTCCACACAATGGTCTCACAGATATTTGTTGCAATGAAGAGAGAGATTCCAGAGCCAAGACCGTATCCCTTCTGCAACAGCTCATCCAGCAGCAATACAATCAGACCAGCCACAAAGAGCTGAAAGGAAAGTTCAGATTCTTGTTGAGCCAAGCAGGAGAGACATTCGATTAGAGAGCAAACAAGATGAGCCAAAACAGACCTCAAACTTAATGATGGTGAAAATTTGGATTTCAGACTAATTCATTAAAAATCTTGAACAGTCTTGTACCAACTAGTAGATGAGAGTTTGCTCTTGGAAATGTGTGATGGAAAAGTACTACATCTCACAAAAAAAAAAGAAAAAAAATTATATAGACTATGAAGATTAAAAAAAAGCATATATTCTCGATCATTACTAATTCATGAGTAGAGAGAACGATTTCTGAATACGGTTCATTGCAGACGAGAATGGCCTGAAATGAATAATTTTACTTGTCTGCAAAATGCCTGACGCAAGAGATGGACAGGGGCGTTTATTAACCTGGATGATGATCAGCAGGCAAATGCCAGCACCCATTTCTGAGGGGTCGCCATACATGCCAGTCATGACGTACACAATGGCCTGTCCAATGGTGATGATCATTCCAAACACTGCGAATGGAAGAAAAAGAGAGGTTAATTGGGTTTATAGCCATGTAGGTATTGTTTGTGCTTGCACAAAAATAACAAACAAACAAAATAATGACTGCTGTGTACTAGACCTACATTTCTGTGCTCCATTGAAGAGAGCTCGGTCTTTGGGGGTGTCTCCCACCTCAATGATTTTAGCACCAGCCAGCAGTTGCATGATGAGGCCTGAAGTGACGATAGGGGATATACCCAGCTCCATCAGAGTACCTGGGAAACAGCGTTCACAGGGTCAGTTTTTGTGATGTTATTCTCTACTCACTGCATTCAGATTCTGCCTGTGTTATCACCTGTGATAATGAGATTATGCAAATGGTGCGGTGAGAAACACTAGAATAAGATCATTTGTCCTTCAGTCTTATATAACAGCACCCTTGGCTGTGGTTGCAACAGTAACCAACACTTCTCTATTGAACTAACACCTCTCTGACACAATACAAACAATTAGTGAAACCACCCTTCAGGGTACAAAGCAGTAGGAAGGAAACAGTTACAATATCACAATCCACAAAATATACACCTTCTTGTAGCAGGAGTGTGACATTGATTGCATTTATTTCAAAAGAACTGATTATGGAGTGTTTCAATTAGTCACCTCTGTTGGAGGCCAGAATTACTCTCATCCAATAGAAGGGATCTGCTGAGTCTGAGGACATGATGCCAAAGAGTGGAATCTGCATTGACAAGAGACAACAGTTTTGTCACTTTGACGCATAAAAACAAAGGTAAATCACTAGTTATGATTTCCATCAAGTGACACCTACCTGGCAACAAACTAGAAAGATGAATAGTGTGATGGCGGTCCATAGTACCTTTTCTCTAAACTGGATCTGTTTAAGTGAGAGAACAAAAATTAAATACTCCTCATTGCATTTAGGAATTGTTATATGCATGACACAGAATTTGACATGTGTGATACCTTTCTCTCTGGTTTCTGTATTTCTGGCAGCACCGCGCAGAACGGCTTGATAACTTCCAAAAATTTAACTGCAACAAAAAAAATGCATGTCTCAGACCAAACAGATCAGCAATAACACACTAGATCCAGCGTTAAATCAAAGCAGCTTCATACACACACACACACACGTCCACATAGTTTTACAACTCAGCTCGATCTTCAGTCAGCTCCGATGCTACGTCATCACTAACTAACGGATACATACCTGGTAGCGAAGTTTAACACAGCAGTGAATTCAGCTATGTGAACGTTTAACGTGTCATAAGACGATTTACAAACACATCAAGGTGCGGATCAAGTAATGAATTGTTACAGTCTGAGCACCGCTACGTGATCCATTGGATCTGGTCGGCAATGTCAATCACAGAGGCTCACTTTCAAACCAAGCGATCGACATGTACACACTCGATTTTTGCAGTAAGAGTGCGTTCATTATTCACATTACTGCTACATAAACAAAAAGCTGTGGAATTACAAGAAGGAAACAGCTTTACATTGTCTTTCACTATGGCTAGCTAACATTAGCGCGGTGATGCTTACTGACAAATCACCACAGTCACTGATTGTTCACAATGAAATTGGGTGTTATGTCAACCCGCAACTATACTTAGTGCGCACATGATGGAGAAACAACTTATGTTGACGAAATATAAGGAGATAGAAAAGAAAACTTCAGAATAGCTGCCATTTTACACAACCGTTAGCTACAAGTTGACACCTAGCCACTGCTAAGGTCCTTTCATTTCTTGTTTTAGAGGATATTATAGCTCCAAATTAAGAAAACACAAACGTAGTTTTACAATGATCAACTAAGCTGAGAGGTAAATAAGACAACCTACTTCCCATGGTGTCCTTTGGGCGATTCCTGCCTTCTTACTGCTGCCACTTTGTGCTCCGTGAAGTCAGTGTGGGTCCATCCAGCCGCTCGGTAGGCAAAGAGGGAGCAGTAGAGACACGTCACCAGACAAGCCGCTAACACACGTCACTGCTCCTGGACACGAACACAGCCGCCCGCCGCTGCACCACTCCAACACTTTCGAAGAGCATTTACGGCTGGTAAAATTAAATATGATCAAATGTGAAGCTGGCTCTAAAAATCTAAAATCTTAAATTACAACATTTGACTTTTAAAGCGCTGCAACAAAGGAACAGTCCTCCAGACACTAGGGGGCGCGCTAAGTCAGATCAAACGGGGAGAAAAGGACTTCCTCCAAACACCACGATGATTCGGGTTGAACGTTTTTTAACTTATTTAGTTTTTCTTTGTGGCCACTTGTCCACGATATATATGTAAGTGACCCGAAACTCAATAATCTGGCTAATATTCAATATTCAAACAATGTTTTGTTAATTTACATTTTACGACCAAATGAGCATGGCGTTTCATAGGAAAATCTTTACTTTCCGTAAATACCAGAACTGTTTTATAATCGTGAGTAGGTTATTAACGACGAACAAAGTCAATAAAAAAGCCTGCCCACATTGCGGGAAATGCTGAAAACGTGAAGAACTCTGTCCACTAGGGGTAACGCAGTCCACAAAAGCATCGAAACGTGGCCGTTAGTGGTGTGCGATACTGCATATTTTTGTATCAATCCGATACCAAGTGACAATTGGCCAATATCGCCGATACCGATACTTTAAAAAAGTGGATGCATCATTGACATGCTGAATCTCAATCGATTTTCATGACCTTTTTTGTGATGTTTCCTCTTTTAGTGTTAAATGGTCAAATTCCAGGACATGATAAGGACAAATATTATAATCAAATAGAAAATGCTTGATTATCATTTCTTCAGGAAAATCTGAAATGAATAGAGCCAACGTCACGTAAATTACATATTTCAATGGGATAAATTCACTTTGGATGGCTAGGTCTACGACGCGACGGCACTTTTCAGCACCTGAGCCGTTACTGGAGTAACCCTGACAACGATCACCAGCTACGTCACATCCGATATCTATCCGCAGCAATAAAGTTTGGAGACCACTGCTGTAATATACCTGAAATTGAAAAACTGACATCAAAATTGCAGTCAGCCTCACTACAGGTCGGAATTAGAGGGGTGGGGGGTCTGATTAAGTTTGAATAGTTTTGAAGATACTGTTGAGTTTGGAAGGCAACTGACGAGGCTATACAGTATGGGGTGCTATATCTATCTATCTATCTATCTATCTATCTATCTATCTATCTATCTATCTATCTATCTATCTATCTATCTATTAATTGTAGTAATTGTAATATTAATTGTAGTCATAACAAAATTATATTCCTTGTTATTGCCCGGACAGTTGTGGAGAGTTCGGAGAAAAGTAAAGTGCCGGCTCGAAGGCTAAAGAAAACCTCCGCCTGTGATTAGTTTACCCCCATCAATTTTATCAATGCTCATGCAATATCGCGATTAAAATAGATTCCAGATAGCTTGAATTGCATCACTGCCTCCGCAGATGTAGTGACATACGATATATTGACTGTGAAATGAGACGCAAAAACATTGGTAGGCAAGAGATGAAACTGTCTGTGGTTTGAAATGTATCCACTAGATGGCGTGGCCACACATATTGATGGCGAACTAGTCGACAAATACAAAGACACAAACGAATGTCGATGAGGCCACACTTGTTTTGTCGTCCGAGCTCATAAATCATCCAAACAATCGATTGAAAGTTTGAAAGAAATGATTTGCGAGAATAAACAAAATTTGTGTGTCACATCTCAATCTCAAGACTCTTAATAAGACTTCAATGTACAGCATATTGCTGAGACTTACGTATGAGTGTAAACACAACTTCAGTTCTCCTAATGACTGGTTCTGAGATGCATATATGGCCTATACTATTTTCATATTAGTGTAATGTATTTTCATGTTTTAATGATATAAAAACCTAGGAGGTCATTTCATATTGAGCTCATCAGCAGTGGAGCTGAAGGCTTCAATAAGATAAATGGTTGTTTTATAGCCATATGAGACTTAACAATCATAATTACATGGTGGAGATATTGTACAATTACTTATAAGTCTGTAACATGATCGGTGTTAGCCTTTTACCTGTTGGCATTTATCACTAACCATGAGTTGCATGAGAGGGTAACTCGCTCTCTTGCACACACACAGTCACACAAACACACACATAAAGAGATAGTTGTTCACGTGGTTACATAATGATTACATTAGTGATGCAACAAACACAAACACAGGTGAGGACATGTGCACACTACGTACACACACACACCCAAACCTCCCAACCAAAATTGGCAGCTTTTCACAGGCATATCAATAGTACGTTATGCTCTTCGGCAGGTTTTCTTGTCAGTCAAAAGACAATTCCAATGGAGTTACAGTCTGGCATGGTGAATCTTCATTACATTGAGCGCAGTAGTGTTGTCATTTTCCCCCATGTTATCTTGTCAAAAACACATTTCAGACAGGATTCTAAATTAGCCTTTAAAGATAATCTCATAATCCACAAATTCGCGGTCACAGCTTGTGTGCACACAGTAGCCATGTGGCAAAAATAGTGCTGTATTTGAGGCAATATTATTCTTTTTTCAAACAGTAAAATGGCACAGTTGCCTATGAGACCCCATGCAATTCATTCAATTGAAGAGAAAGACACAGTGTCACGCTCTGAACTTATATTGTCTCGCAACTTAAATGGGTCATTATACTTGTCACAGAGACACAGAAGCAGCCCCAGCACCGGTAATTCACGCCCACCATTTGCAAAGACCATAAAGTAAGAAGACATAATGGGTTGAACCTGAGTTCAGGCTCTCCTGCTAATGGCCAACACCACTATTGTTAATGCTGCCTCGTCATAGATCTATTGTCATTCTTCATAAAACCCATCCAAAGAAACACACAGGATAATTCTATGCACGAACTAGCGTATGTTAGCATCAGGTGGTTGTTGTCCTTCAGACCAGACCCCTTTTTCAAGATTAGAAATCAGCCAATGCCACAACAAGGACGCCATTTCTTGCTCTTTTTCTGTCCTGTGTGAACTGCAGCACCACTCGTCTCACACTAACAATGAGAGAGAAAGGAGGAGAGAGCGTCACCATCGATCTGTGCCCCATTAGCACGGTGAAGGTGACCCGAGCTGAGCGAACTGGGGGGACAACGATTTCTGATAGTTGCATCGTCACAAACCGAATCAAGAGCTTTGACGGCTTAGCAGAGGTCGAGTGTGACGGTAACCTGACAAACTATGAATAGAAAAACAGATTGTTGCTTGGCTTCTGCTGAGGATGGACACGTACTGAGAACCAAAAAGGTTCAAAAGCTGGAATTACTTTGTATGTTGAGTGATGGAGCATTGTTTTCCCTTCATCAGTTCATACTGAGGGCTAACAAAGACTTCAGCAGCATTTGCAAATTATTCCCTTCAACAAACTCCCGCCATGATGAATTAGCCCAAGTCCAAGTGTGTAATACTGTGCAGACCCGCGCAGACATGAGGTCACACGGTCGTGCAGGGGCGTGGGAAGCCGATATGGGCGCAGAATCCCGCGATGACGGCCGTACGTACGCATGTGCGTCAAGCAGTAACCACATATTTTTACATAGGAGCGTATGGATTATGCGGAAAATAATCCTCCCTCCCTCGCTGTTCCTAAAGGGGACAAGCGGGAATAAACACTGGATCGCCGTGGAAACGCTCCACTGTGGTTCAGATGGTGGACAAAACCAAACACAGACTCTGGGAATGGCGCCGTTTATTTCAGCGACGAATTTCAGGGTGCGATCTGTTTCAAACGACTGAGGATGTCATGAGGATGAGGACGCTTTATTCCGTCCAGCTTCCTAACCCGTTCACGAACGACTGATTATGCCACTCGAGGCCCGGCCAGCTGAGCACACACCCGTGTTATAATGAGGAATTTCACACAAAGCACCACAATGGAGGCAAAGACAGACAATCGCACCATGTTATAAACATTAATCCAGCTCATTTACACAACAGATCCGGCAAATGTGAATCATAGCGGCCGCACCTGCCCGTGAATACAGAGTCTCTCTTTGAAACCGCCACGCCCGGGCGTCTCGACAATACATTTCCACGTGTTTATTTGTTCAAAGAAGCGATGCCACGCTGCCCGGCGGCGTTTTGTGCCGCCTGGCGCACGGCCAGATGAACGCTCGACGAATCCTTGTGCTGACACGGATGCTTTGCGGCGAGGCCTCATATGCCGGATGACATTTCATAGTGGGAGCGAAAGAGCCGTCGTGGCATTAATCTAAGCCTCCCAAAGGTCATTATCGTAATTAAGAGGTCAGGATCACTGTGTCTGACGGCTGGGCCGGGCGAGGGTTGCAACAGGAGCCCCCGGGCCGGATTGAGGCCCGGCGCCCGGGCGATGCCGGAGACGCTGTTGCGTAACGCTCATTAAATCTTGGCCTGTTCGGCAGCCGTCGCTGCCCCAGCGCCTCGTCTGTCTGCCTCTCCCTTCCTCCTCCTCTGAAAACACACTCACCCAGGCTCAGAGCCGCTCGTCCCTGTTTGATCTGTCCATCCGGGCGGCTGAGAGTCGAGTAAATTGGTTAGAATATAGTGGAGGATGGTGTAAACAAAAAGAGTCGAGACTGTGTGTCTGAGGTTCACAGCTTAAAGAAACCCGTTAAGGAGGGAATCAATTACTCAAATGTTGTATTCATGTCACGCAGCTGGTCCCAATAAAATAATAACAACGTTGCTCTTGGTATCTGGCGCCTTTTTTGTGGTGTGATAATTTCATAGATATGTATCATCAAGAGTAAAACCCTCATGTTTACCACTGTTAATACCATCTGATGTCTTAAAATACTGATATCAAGATGCTGTGAGTGCGGGCATGAAATAGATTCAGTTTCTCTACAGTAAACCAATAGAAACAGACATTAAAGGAGAAGTGTGAAGAATGTTTTCTCTCTCTCTTTTTCAATTTTTTTTTCAAAATTTTTATTTATATAGTGCATTTCCCGACCCCCATGGATGATTTACAAGGAAACAAGAACATTAGATATTTTTCCTTGTGTTCATATTCAGCTTGATATAAGATACAAATAATGTATCATGGGTGATTGTGAATCATGCTCGTCCTGTGGCGAAGATCTATTCTGCGCCACCAAAAATAGCTCCACAACTTTCTCTCCTCACATTGTTACACACCCATTCAGATGAGTCACCACAGAAAATGAAATTTATTTAAGGAATGCAGAATGTCCCGACCTTGGGAACACGGTGTGATGTGTGGGCGTGGAGGGAACCGGGGAGCGGGAAAGTAAAACTTCATTCAGATTCAATTCATTTCAGGGGTCGAGGTAAGTGTGTGTGTGTGCGTGCTTGCATACATGCGTGCTTGCATGTGTATGCGTGTGTGTCGGTGGGAAAGATTCGATATGTTGTAACAAGCAAGCCACAGAACTCAACACAACTTCATTAAAGCCAAACTGTTACCTAATCTCTGTGACCCTGCCCTACACACACACACACACACACACACACACACACACACACACACACATACAGTACCTAATGTTGAGAGGAATTAAGTCTCATGGTTTTCAGCAGGTCAGAAAATGAAATCCCATCAGCATCACCGTCATCGTCATCGCCCTACGTTAATGAAACTCTTATTTTTTCCCTGTGCGGCGATGAGAAGCGAATCAAAAAGAACGTTTTGTACATTTCAACAATCTGCAGAGTCATTTGGATCTTGCATCTCTGCTATTATTATATTAATGACCCGCAGAGCTCGTCGCTGTCGTCAGGGCTCACATTAACACCTGTCAAAACAAGCTGCAACGTCTGCAGAGCTCCCGCTGTCTCTCCCTCTCTCTTTCTTTCTCTCTCTCTCTGTCCCCATCTCTGAATTCAGAGAGAGTGTACAAAAAGTCACTCGTCTCCCACAATTAGCCGGCTCTTCATCATCTGGACGTCACGGCCTCTGACCCGAGGAGCAACGACCTCTCGGCAGCTTCTGTCGCTGCTCATACTCAGGCGAAGCCTCCAAACCACCTCTGTCGCATCGTTTCCCTCCGCAGCCTCGCAGGGCTCGGGGGCCGGCGTGACGTCACGCGGCCTTCGGCGTGTTTTCGCAGCTCGTCTCTGCGGCCGAGTTGCGTAACGGACAGTTGAGCTGCTCCCAGGGCAGCGGAGGGAGGTCAGGGTGTCGTGGAGAACAGGTTACATGTGGAGCCTGTGAAGGACGGGGAAATGAATCCCAGTGATCCTGGTGACACTCAGGGTCAGGGGGTGATGGTCACATGTTTGAGTGTTTGCTAGAATCACAAAAATTGGATTCTTCTTGTAATGGAGAGCAGTTGACCTGCAATAGTTTTCCTGTCTGAATTATCAAGAATCAGAAATCAGGAATCTTTTTATTGCCATTACAGCAATTTGCATTGTGCGATGAAATTAAGGTGCTGAGTTCAGGTGCAAAAGGAATAAGAATGAAAAAAAGAGATAAAAAAGAAAATATCTCTATACAGAAGAAATATATACAGAAAGTATATTCAGTACAGTATGAATAGAGTATAAATAGTAAAAAGTAGCAACGATGATGGAAATTATTCTTAAGTTTCTTTGTAAATTCACAGTATTCTTAAGTTTATTTTGATATTTCAAGAGGTGCCAAGATGGAGCTGAACATGCTGAACGTTATGGTGCCACACCTCAATAAAGGTTTTGGTAAATAAAATCGGAAACCAAACACAAGGATGTTGGACATCTGACTGCAAAGAGAAAATAAAAGTAAAATCCAAATTGGGTTTCATTCTGCAGTTCAAACAAGTGGACAGGAGTGTGTGACTGTGTTATTATGCCACAGTGACATTTGCACTTTCTCAGCAGGGAGCTGCAAAAAAGATGGCCGACGTCCCCCCTCACACACTCATCACAGTCCCACAACGACTCACACACTAAATGGGCTGACATAACAAACGTATTTCCCATTGCAGCGCACAAACTTGTGTTCCAACTGGAGCGCCAAACGCACAAAAGCGGTGTTTCATTCCTGGAGGAGGCACTTGTTGCCATGGCGATCTGAACTCGGTTACGCAACTGCTCCATTTGCGACGGCAACCTTTACGCTGAGACGGACACATACACACACAAACACACACACACTCTGACCATGTCATGCCGGGGTATGCACGACAACGTCCACGAGCTGGGTGGAATGACAATAAGTCGATGTGTGCGGTTGCAGATGAGCACGCACAACACACACTCGCACACACACACACACCAGAGACAGAGTGGGATCGTTTTGATGGGTGAACACAGATACAAAAACAGCTGACTGACCCAGAGACAGTTATGCA